>WBNO01030454.1:530950-595365 GCA_013400575.1 Peucedramus taeniatus
CGCGCCCCTCGCCCCGGCCGGCTTCGTCCCCAAGCCCGGCTTGCTGCAGCTCTCTGGCCCCGGGCTCGGCGCCCTGCCGGCCCTCTACCCTCCCGCCGTGTACCCGCTCCCGACCCTGGGGGGCCAGCACCCCGCGTTCGCCTACACCGGCATCCCGCACCTGCCGCCGCCCGGCGCAGAGCACCTGAAGGCGGCCGTGGCCGGCTCCTTCCCGCTGGAGCACTGGATCCGAGCCGGGATGCTGGTGCCGAGGCTTTCCGACTTCAATGGTGAGTGACCCGGGGACTGACCCTCCCGTCAGGCGGAACGCGGCTCTGGGCCCTTCCAACCCCCGGGGTTGTCCGCCGGCACATCAGGGTGCAGCTCCTTTCGACAGCCCGGGGCTGAGGTTTCCCGACCCACCCCTTCGAGGCCCTCCGGTGGTCCGGGTCGGGGGCCCGCAGGGACATTGAGCCCTCCGGGCTGACCCCTATTCGTGGCTCTCTCTGTACCCAGACCCGCCTCCTAGCGCGGCAGGGCTGGGGAAGGTGGGGTGTCCAACTGCTGGGGGGGACATGACTCGCCCTCCGGAGACCTCCGAGGGCTGTGAGGCCCTGGGGAACAGATCCGAAGGGCAAAGTCTCGCCTTACGCCGGCCCGGTGTTCCGGAAGAGCCCCGAAAAGCACTGCCCGCGCCTGCCCAGGCCCCGCACGGCGCCGCGGGCTCCTCGGGCTCCTGCGGGCGGGAAGGAAACGAAAAGAAAGAAACGGCGGCAAAAACTTGCACCGGAAAACGAATAAATCCCTGCCGGTGCGGCTGGGAACGAACCCGCCCGAGTCCCGCAGGATGCGCGGCCGGATCGGGCCCCGTGCAGGGCCGGGCCGGCGCTCCGGGCCCTGCCCACCGCCGCGCTCGCCTCGTGGCCGTGAGGGGCCGCTGAGTTCGTTCGTGGCGGCAGCTGCGGGACCCGGGCGGCCCGAGAGCGAGCTCGGCTCCAGCCCTGCCCCAGTCCCTCCTGTGGGCACCAGCAGGGCTGCGGACCGGCACCGGATCCCGCACGGCTGCCATGGGTCCTGCAGGGCACGGACGGAACAAGAGCTGACTTCAGACACTGGTCCCGTTGGGGTCTGGCACCCCTGGCAGTGTGACCTGGACCCTGCCCTGTGCTGGTCAGTGCAAGGATGGGCACTAAACCGAGAGTGACTCGTTCATAAAGCCCTGTCAGAGTATCTAGATTTGTTAGCTGAGCGTAGTGTCTTAAAAATCTGGAAGCCCGTTTGTAAAATTATAATAATTTTAAAAGGCTGGGTAAATGACAGTGCAAAAAAATTACAGAGAATTAACTTGAAAAACCACATGTACTACTCCTAACTCAAACTATTCCTGGTCAGGTTAAAGGGAAACAGGCTGTTTTTTCCCCTCACACTGTCTCCCTTTACCTGGCTTTCCCTAGACTTCAGGAAAAGTCCATCTGTGAATCCAGAGGTGTAGAATAAGCCTCCAGTGCTATGGGTTATGTGCAGTCTTCAAACAAAAAAAACCACAAATAAAAATAAATCACTGATTAGTTAGAAGTCATTATTATTTATTACATCTTCCTGCTCCTCTGCAGAGGCCATGTTATCTTTGAAGGGTCTGGGTCTGTTGGTGTATCTCAGCATCCCGGTAGCTTCATGCAGGGCTGTGTTTCACCCCAGTGGGAATGCTCTGCTGCATCTGGTCCTGTACCCCTGAGTGCAGCTTCTGTTTGGGATAACATAGAGATATTTGTACATCAGCCCAATTCCTCTTAAAAGCAGTATATAGTCTTCAGTTGGTTGTATCCAAAACCTCACCAAAAGGAAACAAATCCCAAATTATTTGCATGAGAACAACTTGTGAAGGGAGCTCTGCAGAATGTGCTGGGCCAGAATGTCAAAGAGTCCTGTGGGAAACACTGAGCATGGCTCCTATGGAAGTTCAGAGGGAAGAAAAGCAGTTTCTGACCCAAGAGTTACTTACCTGGGTTCTGGACATCCCAAAACAGGGTAGACACGTTGAGGTGTAACAAGGATGCAGCAAAAGCTGCCAAAACTGTAAATTTTAAAATCAGGATGACCATTGCCTCAATCCATGTCCTTACTCAAAGGTATTTGTTCCCAATTCCGGGGAGCCCTTTGCAGTGGGGATTCTTTCTCTCCAAAGTGTCTTGTCAATTACTTCAGCAGTTCTTCTGCTGTGCAGAAGAGAATCTTACCCATCTTCACATCCTGTTTTCTGTTCATTGGTAACCCTAGGGTTCTCTAGTATGTCTTTAGCCCTTGCTCTTGTGGGCTGACTGAAGCTCTGAAGTGAGGGTCATTTGCAGCGTGCCCTCTCCTTGTACTTGCCAGGACTGGCTCCAGCTGCATGCTGTGGCTGTGGCTGGGCTCAGATTGCCCCTGCATGCTGGCCGTGCTGTGGGGACAGGGACAGTGGTGTCAGTAGGCAGGGACAGGAAAGGGCACCTGCCTAGGATGTGCTGCCTCCACAGCCCTTCCTCATCTCTCTGAGGAGGGTGGTGGGTTGGGCAGGAGCCTTCCATTGTTGGCACAGGGCTCCTGGGCTGCCTGGAGTTTGTGGGAGTCCTTGTCCCACCACCCAGCCTAGACAGACAGACAGACCTGCCTGGCTGAAGTTTCCAGAGTGATGGAGTACAAGTGTCAAGGCTGCTGGTGCCAGTCATGTTTAACTCTCCCAGGGGCAGTGGGCAGATGGCTGTAGGAGATGAATCTGAAAGCCTTCTAGGACATATTATAGATCATTCCAGGGGGCAATAACCTTTTAGATTTATTTAAAGGGAATTCCTGGACTAAATTCTGGAATAAATTCCCTCTTTGGGTGCATGTGTAACGATGTTTTGCAGGTATGGTCTGGTTTGATCTCCTGGGGACAGTCAGGGAGGAGGAAGCAGCAGGACAGCCCATGAACTGTAAGCTCTGTGGGTATCATTGCACGCATTCTCCCTGCTATCACCGGTGTGTGGGGAGGGTAGGATGCCAGGGAGGCAGTCTGAGGCAGTTGGTGCCCTCAGGAGCCTGGGCTCGGGTGCTGGCTCACTGAGAGCAGTGTCCCTGCTGTGAGGCAGGTGAGTCTCCCTCGCTAGCCGCCCGCGCAGAGCCGCAGGCGGTGCCTGGTGCCTCTGCTGCAATGCGGACTGAGAGGGCTGTGGGAGGCCTGGGTGCAGGAGCAGGCGTGCCCTTGCTGCAGCAAGCAGGGATGCTGCCCGCCCAGGTTCTGCTATCCCCAGCCTGTATCCCTATCTTGGGCCTTTGAGCACCTCCTGAACCACCCGGGGTAGCATTTGGCACTGGAGTGCCAGGCCTGTTCGTTTTTCTGGGAGCTGTGATTTATTTGCCCAGTTTGTCAGCGTGGAAATATCGTGCAGCGGTGGGAGCCAAGTGCAGAGACCCACTGCAGCTGAGAGCTGTAGAAGTGGGGAGCAGTGACCTAACAGCTGTAGACTCTCAGGAAGAGCAAAGGATCCTCTCCGAGGGACCCGGTGCTTAGATGGCTTTCCTGGCACACCACCTCCTTGCATCACCCACTCACTAATTCGGTGGCCTGGAGCCCAGATCAGATCCTGCCCATGATGGCGGAGAGCTTGCTGATGGGCTGTGCTGGGATAGGAGAGCAGGTAGGATAAGTCTTATCAAACTTGCTAAAAAGCAATGCCTTTCAAGACTCACCAGGTGTACAGTGGTCCGGTGTCAGCTGGAAATGTGGGCTGGGAAACAGCTGGCAAGCAGCAATTCAGGTTTAATGGTGGACCAAGGAAAGGGCTTGCAGAGGCAGCAAGTGCCCTTACACATGCTGCCCCCCAGATAATGGCCAGGGCTGCTGGCAGATCAGAAAAAGCCTCTGGTGATGACCCTGATGCTGAGACTACCTCCCTCCCTCCCAGCCCTGACATCCAGAGAAACACCTAAAGCAGTCAGGGTGTTAATTTCCTCTCCTTTATCTGCCAGACCACAAAGTTAAGTGAACTATAGTTAAACAAACCAAATTAAAAACAAGTGAGTTAATATCAACCTAGGATTACCCTTGTTATCAAGTAGGCGGAACTGTATCAAATAAACCAACAATTCTTTATAAGCTTTATCTAATTATCCAGGAGGCAGCTGCCTTGCAGAGCTCCTGGCCTCAGACTCAGAGGGCATTCCTGGCCCCAGGCCAAGCAATTTATTTACTGATACTGCAGCCATATACCAGGCACCCATGAGGGGGTCCAAGCCCTGCCAGGCTGAAGGGATGTTGAGACAAGCTCTGATCCTGGATGGAGTGCTGGAGGAGATGGCTGAGCAGAAAATAAATCCTGTGGCAAGCAAAGGTGTGACACTCAGGCAGTCACTGGTCTTCTGGTAGGAGCTGGATAAGATGGAGAGCCTTCCCAAAGGGTAACACTTTTTGAGATACTGATTGTGATAGGGATGGGTTCTTAGCTCAGTTGGCTGGAGGAGGTAAGCCCTGAGAGGTGTGCTCACTGTGCACCCCTTGGGAGGGTTCTTTGTCCATGTGGCAGCCTGCCACAGGACAGGGAGGGATGGGACTCAGCAGAGCATGCTGGCAGGACAGGCTGGAGCTACCAGCAGCCACTACCTCATTCCCTCAGTCTCAGCTTCTGCCTCCTTTTTTCTTTTCCCAGTGACAATCTGCAGATCCTCTTCTGCCATACTCTCTCCACACAAAAGAGCTAGAGCCCTTTAGGAAAGGTAGCAGCAGAGCTGATGCCAGAGCTGTTGATAATGCATGTCCATGAAAACCTGCTGCCCTGGGTGGCCGAAGGTCAGCTGTATTGGCTTGGGCTTACTCTGCCTGGTGTGGAGGCCAAATCTTGAATAAGTCACAGTGGGGAGCAGTGGTGATGGATAATTACAGCTGCTGAAGGGTGTGTTGTCAGAGGAGGTCACTGATGAGGTGCCCAGCCACACTCTATAGGCTGGGCACTGGACTGGTGGTGGCTCAAACTGTATGACAGCACCACAGAGGGGTTTGAGGATTGGTTTTTTTTTTTTTTGTTTTTTTTTTTTTGTCAGCACTGGGGCAGGGGGCAGGGTGAGTTTCCAAAGAAGTCAGGCTCTGTACAGTATTTGTAATGGGCACACTGCAATGAAACTGAATTGGACTCTGAGAAGGAGAAATCTGGGCTGGCAGCAGGACCATGCTCCAGAAATCAGTCCCCTGGATCGGTAGTTACTTGGGATATATCCTGTTAGGATTTATTTGACTTTTGGACAAACTTTCTGTTCTTTTCCCTGCTAGACCAAGCAGTCCTCAGCAGCTCACCTGGGGAAAAGTGAGTCTCTTGAGAGGGTGTTGTCAAAGCAGGCTGCCTTCCAGGCTCCTCTGAAGCTGGATAGACCAAGCTTGCTTTTAGGATTGGGATTCTTCTGCGAGGCACTTCTGTGCTTCTACTCTTCCTGCATCTGGTTTTAGTCTGGTCACATATGACCTCGCTAGAAGAGGCACAGAGGAGCCTTTCAGGTTGATCTGAAGGATTTCTGCACTCCCTGGAGCCAGATCACAATGCCCTAGGAGCTGAGCCCTGGGCTCTCTGCTTTGGAGTGGGGAATTCAGACTGGGAATATGATATCTCTTCACTCCTGGACCCTCCAGCTCCAGAAAGCACAGAACTCCTTGATTATTGAATGCTGAGAGGACACAACTTCTTCCCTTCTCTTTCCCCAAAACATTCTCTACAGACCATGCTCAGAAAGAGGAACTGCTCAGAGTTCCCTGACCTGGTACAGCCAGACTGCGCAGTGCAGCCTCATTGCAGGGAGGGATTCTGGGGCTCCAGATGCTCCAGCCACCCTCCTGTCTATGTCAGCAAAGGAGGCTCACTGGGACCCAGAGTCCTTGGGCTGCTGGACACTGCCCGGGGCTGCTTTGTGTTGTGTCCCCACCAACACCATGAATTTCCCCTCCAGTTCTCTCTGATGCATCTTTGGCCTTTCCCCCCCTGAGGAGCTGCAAGGGGTGTTAGCTTGGGCTGCCCCATCCCTGCAGATGCTAGTTCACGTAACACCTCCTTTTCTTAGCCAGAGGAAGCCTTTGCAGACCTGTTTGGACCCATATCTCCATGGGGGATTTGTACAGCCAGAACATCCACAGCCTATCAGAGCCCAGATGGCTGCTGAGCTCTGCAGAGCTGAGACATCTTTCATCCGTATTTGTCCTGGAAATATTTTGAACCTCTCACTCACTTTTAGCCTTGAATATGTTTGATATGCAAAACAATGCATCACGTGTGTTGGAATCGTTGGCACAGTGTGTCTGTTCAGTCAGTCCCTTGTTTAACTGGCCAGTGGCTACAAGGTGGGTCCCAGAGATGTCTCTCCTGGCACTGAGGGGCTACAGGCAGAAGAAGGGGTAGTGTCTCTCCTGCTCCCATGAGGCATTTGCACAGCCCTAGCCCAGCCTGTGTTCTATCTGTTTGACCCAGAATCCAGGTACTTGGGATCAAACCTGTGTTGTGATCAGTTAATAGCTCTTTCATAAATTCCTGCCTCATGCGTCATGGCTGTGTTTGTGAAGGGCTTGGTGGACAGCTCGGGAGATGGGCAGGTTGGGATCAAAGCTGGAATCTGGGGGAGATAACATGAATGGTGCCCCATGCCCAGCAAAGTGGACGAGTTGGTGTGGCCCTTGCCAAGCAGGGCACACTTTTGGAGGCAGGATGCTCCATCTTGTTGCCCAAGATGTGTCAGCAGGAATGTGCCAAGGTCCTTTTGCATTAGTGCCCACCACCACCACCCCCCCATTCTCCCCCACGCCCCTCCCTGCTGCTCCAGCACTTTATTCCCAGCTGCAAACCCCTGGGTTTGATTGCTGCTGTGGTGCTGGGAGAAGCAGTAAAAGCTGAACCCCAGGGGGACAATAAAGCCAGCGGAGAGGAGATAAGCAAGGATCAAACAGAGTGCGGCAGCCAGCCCGTGCTGTACTCTCAAAGGTCCCTTTGTTCTGCTCCCTCCTGATTCGGTGCCGCTCTGCCTTCAAGGGCTGCAGGCGAGATTGCCGAGCTCACGGCCAGCCCCACCACAGCCCCTGGCCGTTGAGCTGCCACCTGTGCGGCCCAGCAATAAAAAAAGAGAATTAATTTCAGTCACAGCACTGATCCCAGTTGTACACCGAGGCCTGATAACATATCTCAGTGGTTCCTATCGGGCAATAAAGGCATTATTGGGGTGGGAGATGATGGAGACATTCACCTTCCTCCTCATCCTGGGTTTGCTGAGGGGCTGTCCCCCTACCAGTGTGCTGTCCCCTGACCCCCACCCGCTGTCTGCTCTACAGCTGCCCCGCAGTCTGGCTTGATGGGGAAGTGCCGTCGGCCCCGCACAGCATTCACCAGCCAGCAGCTCCTGGAGCTGGAGAACCAGTTCAAGCTCAACAAGTATCTGTCCAGACCCAAGCGTTTTGAGGTGGCCACGTCGCTGATGCTCACTGAGACACAGGTACCTTGGCCCTGGGGGGATGGAGCATAGCACCATGGAGCTGCCATAGGGGCAATTCAAGGTCATGGGCAACGCTAATACCATCAGCCCCACACCTCCCTGCTCCCATCAGTGCCCCTTCCAGGGCATCTCCTGCAGAGACCTGCCTGGTGGGCTCCAGGCTCTTCTCTTGTGAAGGGCGCCCCAGAAATACTGCTCCTCTTTTCACCTGGCACCCCCAACTTGGGTTTCAGTGCCTTCCCATCCCTCAGCATGCTGTGGGAGGGGTCTTTCTGTGGGGCTAATACGAAAATGTCCCTGTGCATATCCTTGGCTGGGGGCTGGATGGGGGGAAGGCAGCAGCCCCCATTATTCCTCTCCCTGTGACAACCTCATCCTCTTTGTACATACTTGTAGCACCACGGGATGCCTCACAATGAAGAAGTTTTGGGGGACCCTCCGTGCAGGGACGATGAGGGGGTGAGTGGGGACAGGATGCAGCAGGGTACATCCTCTCCCTGGGGCTTTCCCTCGGCAGGTGAAGATCTGGTTCCAGAACCGCCGCATGAAGTGGAAGCGCAGTCGCAAGGCCAAGGAGCAGGGGGCTCAAGTGGAGGCTGAGAAGCAACGAGGGCTCAGCAAAACCTGTGAGAAGCTGCTGCCCAGCGAGCCCCAGGGACAAGCTGCCGAAAGCCCCGAGTTCATGGGGCACAGCCCTGACTCGGGCTTCCTGCACTGCAGCACCGCCGAGCTCAGCTACGGCCCGGACTCGTCTTGCTCGGGGGGCGAGGAAGAGGAGGAGGAGGAGATGGGTGCCACAGAGAGGAAGATTGCCTCTGTGTTGTGAAAGGCGAATGGAGCCAGCTGGGGAGAGGGGCCAGGCTGTGTTGTGGGGGTTCTCTTTGCTGGCAGACACAGACTGTGCCTGGAAGGAGCAGGGGGCTGCAGGGCACCTGCCACCCTTTAACTTATGTGTGTTTGGATCCTATTTAACTTGTAATTATTCCTCTGTGTGTATCTGGAGGAGTCCCCAGATCCCTCCCTTATAAAGCTGTTATCTGGATGCCTCTGCTTTTCTTTAGGGGACAGGAAAATCCCCTGTCCTGCTACTCTTCTGTCCTACCAAGTCTCTGGGGAAAAAGGTGGGGAGAGCAAACTTGGACAGCTGGCAGACTGCTGGCACAGCTGAAAGAGGGAGACCCCAGACCCTTCTTTGACTGCACTGCCACTTCCCTATAGATCTGACAGTGCCTGGAGCAGCACATCCCAGTGTGGTGCCAGCTTGTCCTTCCCCTTGGTGGCATGAAGAGCTGGGAAAGATGCCCAGGTTGCATGCCAGCCTGCCTTGCCTCCTGCACCAGTAGCATTCCTGGTAGGGTCTGTGCTTTGCAGGGCAAAACTGTCCTGGGAAGCAAAGCTGATGCTGTTTTCCATGCTGCAATTAGCCTGGTTGCATTGGTGCGGCATTGCCCTAAATAAATGGGGGAAAAGGGAGGCAGGAAAGTGCTCAGGCTGTAAAGGCTCAATCTGTGGTGATGCTTAACCTCTCTAAGTTCTTCCCTGGGCTTGTTTTGTTATGCTCTTGGGATCTTGCTCACTCTGACTGGGCTGAAATCAACCCTTGGCAGCAGGATGGTGACTGACACCCTCCACCACTTCCCTAGAAACGCTGGGGTTAAGCACTGACTCCCCGTAAGTAAGCAGGCTGCCCATGTCCTCCCAGGATGCTGGAGGGTCCTGCAAGGCCCCATGCTTCCTGTGCACTCACTGGGCCTCCCCTTGGGGTGCTGAGGTGGCCGTGAAGGCAGAGGGGGCAGCCCGAGGGGGCAGCCCTGCTTCACCACTGCACGGCTGGGCCGGGGTGGGTGACCCATTCCCACACAGACCGTGCTGTCCCTCCTGTCCCACACCCTGCTGTCCTCTCCTCTCCCTGTCTCTGCCTGAGTGGCAGGGAGGGCTGTCTGCCCCGGGACTTGTGGTGAGGGTGGGAATTGCTGAAGCACAACAGTCCCTGTGGAATCCTGGGTCATCTCCGGCAGTCTCCGGTGTGGAAGGGACAGGTAAGCGCTGGCGCGGGGCTGTCACACATCGCAAGGCTGGGAAAAGCCTGTCAGTGCCTGGGGACTGCACCCTGGGCAGGGGGACAGATGCGATGGTTTTGGGACAGAGGGGTGGGCAGGGGAAGCAGGTGACAGGAGACAGGAGCATGGAGACGGACGGACGGACGGACGGACGACGGTCCTGTGTGGGGACACAGTGACCCACAGCGGCTGCTGGCAGCTCAGCAGTTTCCCCCTGGATACATGGCACCCTCACTGCCCAGGTTCCCTCTCCGCAGGCAGTCCATCTCAAGGCATGCAGGTGTCCAGACCCCTGGAATTGCCCCGTGGGATCTCTGGTTCTGGGGAGGCTCCAGCCCTTGCTCCAAGGGGGTAGGTATGAGCTAGGGTAGCAGCAGGGGCCAGGAGCCTGCCGTGGTTGGTGTGATGTGGGGCAAGAGAGAGTTAAATATGGTGTAGGGGGGGAAATACAAGGAAGGGAGGAAGGGATGGGGAGGCATGAAAGGATGGTACCTAATTCCTTGGCACTGCCATGTGGGGACAGCAGAGGAGGAGAGATCCATTGCTTCAGCAGAGTTGGGCAAGTTCCCAGCAAAAACACAGGACTGGGCACAGAAATGCTGGTACCTGCCAGTCCATGGCTGCAGGAGCATCAGGGCCAAAGACATCCATCACCTCATCTGCAACCTGGCTCAGCAGGAGACCACAGGGAGTACCACACCCTGGAGCAGGGCTGAAATGGGGGACAAGAATGGTACAGGCAGAGAGGAAAAGGCAAGAAGGAAGGCAACAAAAGTGCCAGGAAGGAGGAGGGGAGCTGAAGGCATGTCACAGGCTTAAAACGTTCACCTTGATGGGCTGTGACAGGTTTAATTTGCAGAGTACAATCGTTAAAGTGATGGATGGGAGGCGTTCATCTCGCGCCGGGTGCACTCAGGCCCACCGTGGCTGCAGGAGGGTTTGTTTTGTTGCTGTTATTTATGAGGTTGTTTCTGGAGGAGCCAGGCACTCATCCAGAGCTAGGGGGACAGAGGAGGGGACACAACTGATGCTGGAAGAGTTAGAATGCTGATTTACAGCTGGGCTGTTTAGCTGGATGACTCATTTGTAAACATCGACAAATGCCATTAAAGCTGCATCTCCTTCCTGCCTCTGCCCGGGCACCCTCCCTGGCCAGCCCCACTCTGCACCACAGAGCTGCCTGTGCACCCTGGAGGCACTATCTGTCCCTCCCCGCCGGAAAAATGAAGGTCCTATCTCCTTGAGGGTCATCCAGGGCACTGGGAAGATGCCAGACTGTCCCATGGTGGTGGTGGTGGTGCCCCATGAGAATGATAACCTGATGGGCTCAGGCAGCCAGGGCTCCCCACCCTCTGTGCCTTTGCTGCTCTTGGCCCCATAACTACTTTTGGCAATGATAACAACTTGTGACTCGTGTCACCAATGCTCCAAGGAGCTTAGGGTGACCTGGCCCCATTGAGGTGTCACTCCATCCCTGTGAGAGCACTCTCCAGCCTGCTGCAGCCTGCAACCCCTTGCCACCCTGCAGTCCCCACACTGTCCTCACTCATCCATCCGATGCACCCACTGGGAGACTTCACGGCCCCTCTTTGCTGGCTCAGCTTTATGCTGCTGCCGCGCCCTCCGCACTCATCCTCAGCACCCCTCGCTCCACGCCCTCTCCCGCACCCCTGCATCCCTCCCTCTTCCACCCGCCCTCCTCCAGCTCCTTGCCCATGAACGTCCCATCTGCCCCTGATCTCTGCCTCCTCCCTGCACCCCTGAGAGCTCCTCGCCGCCTCCTTCTCCCCTCCGCGTTCTGCCTGCCCCGCTCCCGTTCCAGCTCATCCTCCCTGCCCCGCTCCCTCTCCCTGCCCCACTCCCGTTCCAGCTCCCCCTCCCTGCCCCGCTCCCTCTCCCTGCCCCACTCCCGTTCCAGCTCATCCTCCCTGCCCCACTCCCGTTCCAGCTCCCTCTCTCTCTCCTTCTCCCTGCCCCGCTCCCTCTCTCTCTCCCTCTCCCTGCCCCGCTCCCTCTCTCCCTCTCTCTCCCTGCCCCGCTCCCTCTCTCCCTCTCTCTCCCTCTCCCTGCCCCGCTCCCGTTCCAGCTCTCCCGCCCTGCGCGTCTCTCCGCCGCCCCCTGGCGGCCGCCGCTGCCCACGCCAATTGACCCGAGGCGGCCGCCATCGGCGCTCAGGGAGCCGCTGCAACCGCGTCCGGTCTCCACGGCAACGCGGGCCGGTCCGCACGGCGCTGAGCCCGGACTGGCACCGGAACGGCACCGAGGTGCCCCGGGCTCCCGGTGCTTTAGGGAGCCGAACTGGCCCGGGGAGCGATGGAGACTCCGGTCTTTTGCTCCACTCCGGAGGCAAGCAGGGTGACGCTGGAGCCCCAGGGCGCTGGGCAGGCGCTCGCTGTGGGGAGCGGGGCCCGGCCAGGCTGCGGAGCACAGCTTGGCTGTACTGCGCTCTGCGGGCCGGTAGCGGGCAGGGCTGTGCCGTGCAGCGCCCAGGAGAGCCCCGCACACGGGCTGGGCTGAGTCCTGACCCGCAGGTCATGGGCACAGCCGTGCTCTCTGGAGAGGGCTGGGCTCGGCTGCGGGCTGGGGACACAGCGGGGGCTGCTCCCCTGCACGGAGGGGCTCAGCGCCACCAGGAGCCTGAGGAGGGGCGCTGGGTCGCTGGGAGTGCCCGGCTCTCGGCGGCAAAGGCTTTGTGCGTGCAGGAGCAGCACGTGTGAGGACTTTTCCCTCTTGTTTCTCAGATGCTTGCTCAGATACAGGACGAGCTCCAAAACTCGGACTGTTTTGGGAAGAATGGCTATGACGGGAAGGTGAGCGGAAGAGCAAAGAATGCTACCTACTGACGTGGGTGGGTTGTCTGGCAGGCAGGGAGAGGAGAGAAACACAAAAAGGTCCTTCATCACACTTTTTAGTACCTGCTGTTTGGGCTGTGGCCAGGAGGTGTCCTCTCTGGACACCGAGCAGGGCTTTGGGAGACTCCTGCAGTTTTGCCGCGGGGTGGCTCCTCTCAGTCATTGCCAGAGTCAGAAACCCTTAGCGCAGAGAAAGGGCTGTTTCTTTGAGTGATTTCTCCTCCCTTCCTCCCAAACTGCTACTCCCTAAGGTGTCTGCAAGAGAGGCAAAGAGGAAGAAAGTCGTATTCTGGGGCATTGAGGTGCCTGAAACACTCATTTGGCATGACTGGAAACTTGGAAAAGAGATGATCAAACACCTGACCTTGAGAAATGTTCATGGGAAAGCCCAGAAGCTGAGTTACAGGTGCGTGGGAAGTTTGTTTGTCCTTTGTACTCCTCATACTCTCTCTACATCTTCACTCCTCCTGCTGTATCAGTCAAATCAACACCTTTTCTCAGATTCACCTTCCTTCTCTGCCCTTGAGTGCTGTGCTGGAGACAATGTGTGCACCCTTACGTTGCAGGACAGAAACCTGCTAATTCAGAAACACAGGCCTTGTTCCTGGCAGAAGTCTGTTAAACGAAATGCCTTGTTTTAAATTCTGTTTTGCTGATACTTCTGTCTGTGAGGCATTTCCAGTCTAGTGAGATTTTAATTGTGGATGTATGCCAGCCAGTCACTAGTGTGACCTAAAACCATTGCTCCCGGAGTCCCTCTGGGTGCTGAGCCATTCCAGCAGTCCCTGTGAGCCTCCCTGCTCTGAAACTCAAATGTGTCTGCCCTATGTATTTTGCTCATACTGCATGTCCTGAAAACATAAAATATTGTTCAAGGAAGGGGTAGGTACTTCGAGCTGGGAACAGGTTTTCAGGACACCTGGGTTCTGTCCCTCTCTACTATTTTGCTGCCAAAATGCTCTTGGGGTCCAGTGTGTAAAGTGCTTCTAAATTGTGGGGCCTGGAGGTGTTGGTTATTTATTCTCTTTTCTTCTAACTTAAGCTGCCTGCCCTCAGACAAAATCTCTTGTTTTGATTTTGTTGTCCAGAGCTCCTTCCACGCCATTCTTCTTCACTGTTTTCCCGCAGCCGATTACTCTGAACCCTGGTATGTCTGTAACTCTGCCCGTCGTGTTCCGGCCCAGTGAAGAGGTAAAGCAGCAACATCACAACTGCTCTCAGTGCTCTGGCTGCATTCTGGGGGAGGGCAGTGGGCCCTGCCTCTCTAGTCCTTTCTCATTTGTTTTCACTTGAATGCACGAGTCCTTGGGGAAATGCTAGCACAGAAGGAGTAGGCAGAATGACCTTCCTGATCTCTCCACATCTTAATTACCTGAGGGAGCCCTAATCCATGACTTCTCTGCAGAGTTTGCCAGTAGTTATGAGAGGAATCCTCACAAAAAGTATTATTCCTAGTTTTTCATGTGTTACTTCTGCCTTTCAACTCAGAAAGATAAAGTGCTTAAACTGTCCACACCTGGCTTGATCCCAAGGAAACACATCTGGGTGGTTTTAGTGCAGAACTTTGGATTGAGGGGCTTACTTTCTGCCTTCCTACAGGAGATTCCAAAGCCTCTGCATTCAAGGGCTACCAGTTTTCTAGAGGGATATGTCAGGGGCCTCCCTTCTTTTGGATGGAGGGTGTTTCTGTAAACTTTAAATTCAACAGCAATTATTCTTTTTATCCAGACCCTTTTCTTATTTTTCAGGTAGTTTGTAGTGTCTGTCTTGGCTCTGAGTGTTGATCTCTGGCTCTTGTCGATAGCTGTATGTCTTTGATGTGTACCTCTGTCCTAGCCCTAGAGCATGGTCATTGGACAGATTCCCAGTACTCTGCTCTCTTAGTATCATGATTTTCTGATGACTGTTCAGTGTTCCCTTTATGAAATAAGCTGCGGGCCTTGTTCCATTTTCAGTGAATAGTTTGTCTGCAGCACATGAATCGCTAAAGCAGGAGTCTGCCTTTCTTAGAGAGAACAAGGACTGTGTGTGCTGCAGTGTCCAAGGTCTCTCCTTACCTGTATAAATGTTACTCAGGAGGGCTGACAAATGGGAAGCATAGAAAACACATATCTTTCAATTCCTTCTATCTTGGCTTGTTAGCAGATGTCCTGAGGCTATTTGTACTCAGTGCCGTTAATGCTGCATTTTTAAGTTGTGTGATATCTGCTTGGATCTCTAGCTGACAAAGCATTTAATCAAAGATTGATACTTCTGTGCTCAGGGAGCTCAAAGAAAAGCTGTATAAGCTTCAGTTCAGCTGAATTGGGATCTTCAAAATACTGAAAGAAATCCATTTGCCTTGAAACAAACCAGGTGAAACTAATGTGGCCTTCAACTGCTCCTCATGAGGGTGTTTGTGTGTCCCCTGACAGAGGAGTATGCCTGAGTACCTTCCACACTGCCTGCCTTTTCTGAGTGATTCATATGCTCTCTGTCCTGCACAGAGGCCTCCACTGGTGCCTCTGCTGCCAACATTTTTTTCCCCAACACTTGCAGTGGTGAAGGTGACAGGTATTCATGGGTGGAGCTGCAGCACCTGCAAGGTAGAATCCATCTAACTGCTGCCTCCCTTTGCTTTTCTGTGCAGAGGGATTATGAAGACAACATCATCTTTATGAAAGCTGAGGGTGAGTTCTCTGTTACCCTGCATGCTATGCTCCCACGCTTCTGTCTGTCCGCCCCGAGCGCTGTCCAGCTGCCTCCCTGTGCTGTCTACAATACTACGGAGACGGTGTTTCCTGTGAGCAACCTTGGGTGAGTGAGAGGTGGCTAAGCAGACACTCTTTCTGTTTTGTCAGGTATTTTGCCACTTTCTTGGACTCTCCAGTGAATGCAGCTCATTCCAGTGGTTATTAGTTCTGTTGGCTGCCTTAACAGCAGGCAAAACTCTGCCTTCCCTAAGGTCTTGGCAGAAAGGCAGCAGAATGGTAGTACAGGTCACTGTGGGCACATCTTGACATCTCACATCTGTTTGTTGCCAGCATATGCTGAGAACCATTCATGCACAGGAACTAGGTGGGGACAAGCCCAGTGCCCCACTGAGAACATCCCACATTCACTGGAGAGGCCTGGGCTTCTGTTTAACTGAAGGCAACCTGCCCAGCATGAACAGGGAGAGATGAGCTACCAGCTGGAAACATTTTAGTCATTTAGGAGCAAGGATGCTCCTACCAAGGTTTGTCCTATTTTAATGAGGAAGGACGGTACTGTAGAAAGAAATGCAGTGAAGTTCCCAGGCAAGGAGGAGGTGTACTTCCAGCCAAGTGATTCCAACCATTTCAAGTGTTTCAATCTCCACTTGGAGAAATAATTTGTTGCAAGTGAGAAGCCCAGGATGTTGGAGGGTAAGGACAGTAAGCAGCACACAGCTTAGATCAATAAAATAGAAAAAGCTGATGGCATATCATGTTCTTTGCAGAAATCAAACAAGCAAAGGGGATTCTGGAAAATTGAATGAGGTATTAGGGAAATGGCTCAATCCTCTTTTCTCACTTGAGCATATAACAGAGGAACAAATAGTCATTTAAATTAAGTAGCTGCAAATTTAGATACAGGAAAAGCAAATATTTAATTGTGGAACTGATTTGCTTGCTATCACCTTATGGTCATTAATAAAGTTCTTAGCTGTAATAACTAAGATTCATTGAAGTGTGAACAGAGCATTTGCAGAGACTAGAGACAAATTTCTTCACAGCATCACGTTTGTCCAGCTGCATTTGGGATTCTTCCATTCAGCACTGGTTGTTTCACATCCTAACTGAATAACCTATTGATAAAGACCCATCCTATGCATGATTACACAGGCAGTAAATGATCCACTGATCTGCTTAAAATGTGTCTCCATTTCCTAGTGATCTCGTTAGCATCTTTGCCTGGGAGACATCAAGTCCTTTCTCCATGAATCCTATGTGGGGCACACTGAACCCAGGTGATGAGTGCATGGTCAAGGTGGTCTTCAAGCCTGAGGTGGCTGGGTGGCATTATGCAACAGCAACGTGCTGGTTTGGAGGTGAAGTGAAACAAAAGATAATAGTCCTGCTAAAAGCCATTGGTGAGTATTTCTTGCATTTAACACTCAAAGAAATGTGTATTACCCCTAACTCCAGAATAGCATTCCACAGGGATACATGGAGGGCCTACACTCTGAGGCTCTGCCACACTTGGCTCAACCCAGTGATGAGCAAGTGAAGCCCACAGTTTGAAAGTGGCCTGTGGAATTCTCTAATGTACTTTTGCCAATTTGGAAGTGTTATCTGAAGAGACAGAGGGTCCAATATGCCCTGTGGCATGCTTTGGCCAAACCAGCATTTCCAAGGCCTGCAGAGGGGAAGAAATGAGAGGAATTCACTGGAAAAAGCCTCCACAAACTCCTGGCTTTGTCTGCACTCAGTGTCTCCTGTCTGTCTCTGCTAGACAGAGAAGCAGAGGGAAATTTCTAAAGCTTTCTGGATGCAAACTAAAATAAGCAATCATTTCATTAGCAAGTCCATGCCTGAATGACTTATATGGCCACTGACAAACAAAAAATGTGATTCTGAGTTAAGTAAATTAGGGCTAGAAGGGAGTTTATTTGGTTCAAAGCAGGGCCAACTTTGAAGGCAGATCTAACTTCAGAGTTATCTGAGGTTCTGCAGACTTTGTCAGGTTGAGTATGGAATATTCAAGAGCAGAGGTTCCACCTGTCTTTCCTAATCCAGTATACTGTTCTCTTTAACAGCCAAATACCCCTGCCTGTGTGTGAGCGTGACAGGAAAGAAGTTTGAAGGTGTGCAGCCTGAAAAGTTTCAGGATGTCCTGTGTTTTGGATCAGTACCAGTGGGGACAACTGTGGAGAAGTCTGTGGAAATCTTCAACATGTCTGTGGTATGGGGAGAGGCAGATTGACTTCTTGTGAGAAGCTGGCAAGCTGACATATTTCTCTGGGCTATGTGGTCTTTTGTATCTCCCTTAATGCTTCAAAATAAGTGTGGATGTGAATGAAGCAGAGGTGATGAGCCTTCCCCTACCAACCATTCACCCTTGCCTTCCAGCTACAGTGCCAGCAACTTAGCCATTTGCAGCGTGCTGTTGCAGGTCCCCCCTGCTTCCCTTCTGTGCTTGGTCCACATCACCATGTCTTTTGCATTCTGCACCTCTCCTTCCCACTCTGGACAAGTCCATCAATCCTGTGTGGCAGTCGTGTCAGTCTCAAATTGGGGTGTGTGTGTGTGTGTGTGTGTGTGTGTGTGTGTGTGTGTGTGTTCCAGGCAACTGATGGATCTTCCGCTGCTCTCTGTAGAATGCAGCCCAATGAATTGTTCAAAAAATCAAATGGATTTGAGCACCTTATTACCTGTGCCAGCTCAGCCCATCCCAGCCTCTTAAGTGATGGATGTACTCAGGGACTGCTGACATGGATGACAGCAGTGCTGACTCTTCCACAGGCCCTGCAGCTTGGGAGTGGAAAAGACACACTCATTTTTGTACTGTTATTATTTACACTGCAGGGGTGCTCAGCATTGCCAGGCAAGGATCAGAACAGTTTTTTTAAGGGTCTCGAGTAAGGTGTCAGAGCACCAGCTTTGGGTTTTTTTTGGGAAAAGAAGACCCATAAACAAGGTGGAACTGTGGAGAGAGGGAAATGAGTTACCTGCCTGCATGTTCTCCTGGCCACAGCAGTCATTTACACTATTTTGGCCCCTAGGGACACCTTGAGCCATCTTTCCAGCTACCAGGAGGGGCACTCCAACCCCAGAGATTACTGGGAGTTTTGCTGCAGCCTGCTGATATCGGAGCATGTTGAGGGAGCTTGTTGCCACCCGCTCTCCATCAGAACAAGATGGCAGAGGTTTGCTGCACAGTGGTTCTGTGGTGGCCTTGGTGTTCTTGGTGGTGTTCAGCACTGCTGAAAACTACAGTTCCTATCTGATTATTGTCCTTCATTCAGAGCCATCCTGGCTCGTATTGGCTCCTTTGTTAACCTGTTTCTTTTCTACTTGTAGGTTGATGCACCATGTAGAATAGAACGAGCAAAAGACCCTCTGCTTCGTGATTATGTTTTCTCCTGTGATGTGTCCTATGACGTTGTCCCTGCCAGAGGGAAGCTGGTCTTGTGCATACGGTTTCGGCCCCAAATAGTCGGAGAGCACAGTACTGACTATTTCACTATCACATCTGCTGGATACCACTTGGAGACTGTTCTGAAAGTGGTTGGGTCATGTAGAGGTACCAAAGCCTTTCCCATTTCTCCCTGTCAGCTTCTTACCCCTGGAGGGAAAAGGTTAGTGCTTGAGGAAGGACTTGGAGCTATCATAGCCTGAAGTCACAAGACTAAACTCCTGCTAGGATCTGGCTGTCTCTGGTGTACCGTTTGGGATTTATACTTGTTTGACTGTTTTAAGTGAATGTCTAACTCTTTACTAGGACTAGTGGGTTTGCTGAAGAGTTGAATCTGTTTGGGAATATCAGTTAAATGCAGCAGTATCTTGTGACATGTTGGAAGAAACAGCTATGACAGGTCCAGGATCTTATCTTGCATTTTGTGCTAGGTCCTTCCGTGTCCCTGCACCAGTATTCTGTGGACTTTGACTGGATCAATCTTGGAGAAAGTTTGATGCGGACACTGAAAATCAGCAACACGTCAGATGTCCCGGCCTATTATCAGTTTGATATTGATTGCAAAGGGAGTGTCTTCTCCTTGGATCGTCCCTGTGGAGTCTTGGAGGGCGCAACAACACTAACACTGAAGGTGATCTTTCGACCTGCTCACCCGATGAATTATCACCGCAGGGTTGCGTGCCTTGTCCACCACCAGGTATGGGAGGCAAAGGGTGGTTTCATTGCTGTGATACTTTAGAGGCATCTTCCAGTGTAATCCAACAGGACTGGCCTGTCTCACTTAGGAGCTCCTGCAAATCTCTTCCCACTGCCTTTTCATTGATAGCTATCATAAGTAGTTAAGATTGGAAAAGACCTCTAAAATCATTGAGTCAAACCATTAACCCAGCACTGCCAAGCACCACTAACCATGTCTCCAAGTGCCACATCTACATGTCTTTTAAATACTCCAGGGATGATGATTCAACTACATCCCTGGGCAGCCTGGGGTGACAACCATTTTGGTGAATAAATTTTTCCCATTATCCAATCTAACCACTGCCCAAACACAACTTGAGGTCATTTCCTCTTGTCCTATCACGTCCTACCTGGGAGAAGAGACCAGCCCCCACCTAGGTACACCCTCCTTTTGGGTAGTTGTAGAGAGCAATAAAATTCCCCCCGAGCCTTCTTTTTTCCAGGCTAAACACCTCCAACTCCCTCTGCCATTCCTCATATGACTTGTGCTCCAGACCCCTCACCATCTTCATTGCCCTTCTCTGGACACACTTCAGCTCCTCAATGTTTTTCTTGTACTGAGGGGCGCAAAACTGAACATAGTAGTCAAGACACAGTCTCACAAGTGCTGAGTACAGGGGTACAATCACTGCCCTGGTCCTACTGCCCTGTCCGCAATAGGATGAGGACAGTCAGTAATCCCTGTGGATAGGGTGAGGTGCATCCTCTGTGGCTCTTGTCCATTTAGGTCTCTCTCCTAACTTTAGCTGCATAGCTGTGCACTGAGTGCCTTCAATTTTCATTCCAGTTTCAAGAAAGTTCTTGTCTCACATTGAGACATAAAGCAAATGGCAATCTAAAACTGCAGATGCTAAGCCTTTCCCAGCATGGTTTTGGAAGTGAGATACTGGTATGGTGAAACTCTCAAAGCAATCACAGGACAGTTTATTTCTTATTATCCTGCCTTGTGTTTTCCCAGGAACCCCTGTATGTGGACTTTTTTGGTACCTGCCATTCAGACACAGCTAAACCAATCATCCTTCAGAAAAGACACCTCTCCTGGTACCGAACCAACACGGTGAGGGGATTGACCTTTTACCCCCCTGATATCCTGAATGAAATGCTGAAGAATGGGAAGTTGCAGATGGATGAAAAGGGAGCCCTCATGCTGCCCCCTGAGGTATGAGCTGCCCTCCCTGGAATCTAAGACACTTTCAGCTCTTCTCTGTATATGCTGGGTATCTGTACAGAAGACAGATCTAGAAGGGCTTGCAAGTGCCAGACTGATTTCTTTAGTATTTCTGCTGTTGATGTTCCCAGTACACACCAACACTATCTTTGTCAGCTGGCTTTTACCCTAGCTCAGCCACAAAGCTTCTTTCTGGCTTTAACTCAATGATGGGGTCATTTTTTACTTCATCTTTAGTTTCAGATTGAGGCTTACAAACAGAAGCTTCCTTGAAGCCTAGACTTTGAGCTGTCCTAGGAACTCTTACTGAAGTGCATCTTGCATGCCCTCTTGCTCACGAAGGCAATCAGCACCTGGTGTCTCCCACAGGCACACTTTCCCTACTCACATTGAGATGTTTCCATCCTGTAGATTTCGGATGACCAGCCACCCCAGGAATACTCTGAACCCAATGCCACGGCTGAATATTTCTACAGTGGTGTAAACAGCGACCTGGCCTTGTTTCCTGCTCATGTTAGTGTCAGCCCCAGGGAGCATGATTTTGGATGCTGCATGCCACTACACAAGGCAGAATCTCTTTCTCTCTGTGTCACCAACCACACCAAAGGAAATATCATTGTTGCCTGGACTCCAAGCCATGGCGGTGCCTTCCAAGTGCGCCCTGAAATCTGTGAAGTGCCACCATTGAAGTCTTCAACCTTCTGTGTCTTTTGCAGGCCCACTCAGGTCAACAGTCTTTATGCAGCAGAGCTGGAAGGTTTTGCTGTTTATAAGGTTAGTAGGAATTACTAAGACTAGAGATGACCTAGCAAGCAGCTTTTTGCAGAGTAAAGTATTTCGGGGGAGTTAAAATTCAGTTTAAACCCTTAATTTTGAATTTGAAAAACTAGCACCTCTATTAACTCTTTTGGCCACTGCTTTGATACACTGTTGGGTTAAAGTTTCTCTTTCACCTGTGTCCTGGCAGAGAAATGACAGAACAAGTCACAGCTCATGCACATGCACAGGTACACTTGCTCTTACCCCTAGGAAACATGAAGCATGGTACACCTTACTGAAGGAGGAATTATTATGAATTATTGCACTATTAGTGTAGATGTGAGCCTGCACAAGAATGGTTATTGTGGCCTGGGTGATGGGCAAGAACTTGGTCTTTATGTCTGGCCCTCCTCAAGTAAAGCTGCTGAGGGCACTGTCTCTCTTCTCCCAAGTGATGTGGGATTCATGTTACATGAGTCTGCAGTTACAGGAGATTTAGCACCCAGAAATGTCCTGGTAAGTGAAATTTAGCATTTGCCAGTCTCTCTCTCTCTTTGTTTTCTCATCTGGCACTGATCAGTCCTTCTTCCCTGAAAATGTCAGTTCCTTAGCCCCAGAGATGTCACTGAACAAGCAGCTGCTTGAGGTAGTATGTGCACTTGGTCTCTTCCAACTCAGATTTATCTGTGATTCTGTGAAGGCACCTTGCCACACTCCCTTCCTGCACACACTGTGTTGTCCCTTGTGTGTCTGCAGGTGATGAGACACTACACCAACATTGAGAATGATGCCACCATCTGTCCGTCGTGGTGCCTGACTGTGAGGCTGAGAGGACACACATATGAAGAAAATCGGGAGCACATCATTCCACAGTACATCCTGGATGTCCCCAAAGTGTGTAACTGATTGACCTTTGGATCTTTTCAGAGATGCTCAGTGTTCTGAATTCTTAACTTTGTCTCCCATTGCACTGAGATGTGTCTTTGGTGGTTTCTGATGGTGAGGAGGCTCCTGCTGTGGTATAAAAGTAGTATGCTATTTCTCCTGCATTAGCTTCCCAGCCTCCACCCTGTCAGCTGTACTGACCATCTCATTGTTGGAATCACCTTCTTTTCTGTTTAGGTGGACATAGGCACTAACAAAGGTGTTCAGTCCCCTCCCAGGAGCTTCAAAAACTGCATGCACTTGGGCAAACAGAATCCTCACGAAAGAGAAGTGGTTGTAAGATAGAGAGGAAGGTTCTCTCTTCCTGCTGTTTCTGTAGCACAGTTAGGTATTTTGCCTATGAGGTAAAGTGAGATCTGATCCTAAGAAGTAAGAATAGTCTTGAGAACCTCTTATGAAATCTCCTCAACTAATCTAGGCCATGCAGCCTTTATTTGATGTGCATGAAGTGGAGCAAATTCTAGCCTGCTGGAATTCTTCATCCAGGATGTCACTATCCACGCAGAAACTGCAGACATCAGCAAGCAGCTTGCTTACTGGATGGGCATAAAGCATGGCATGATGGAAAATAGGGTCATCAGTCCTATAAGCCCATAAGGGCCACTGTGGGAAGAGAAAAGACCATCATTTGTGTATCCTTGGGTGGTTTCATTTCTTTCCTTGAAAAGCAGGAGTTAAAAAGTTCTCCGTAGACTCAAGATAGTGCTTATAGGAACCTGGAATTGAATATAGTGAAAACTTTTTCTTTAAGCTGGTTTTTAAACCCAGTGAAAGCAATCCTTTTTGCTTGTCTCTACCAGACATTTCCTCCTGTGGTTTGTGACACTGATACCTACTGCAGCATGCTGTTGTCCAACACGAGCACCTCTTTGATAACCTTCAGTGTGAACCGAACTGCCTGTCCCTCTGTTTTGGTCAAGCCCAGCTTAGGACACGTCATTCCAGGAGGCCACCAGATTTTCTTTCTCTCCACTCACCCAGTTGACACAATCTTGCAGCAGCATGTCCTCCCTTTGGAGCTGAACTCTTATCCTGCATACACCAAGGTAAGGAGAGGGAAGTGGAAGATGGTGAAAAGTTTTGTTTCCTTGTAGTCTTTCCTTTTCACAGTGATTTGCACTGTGATGCTTATTATGTCTCTTAATGGTTAGTTTGGATTTTTCTCTTTGGAAATAGGAATGAAAGAATATTTTCAACATTTAATATGGAGTCAACGTTGCAGAAAGAAGGCCTTTGTGGTGCCAAACATCCTGTACCCCTTGTTCCTTGCATTTCCATCTCTTGGAATACACTGTATTATCCTAAAGGCCTGACTTGATGGCACAACCTAAAGCCCTTTCCCTCCTTATTAAGATCAGTTTGTTCTTGCTTCTCTCTCAGAAGGAGCAACATCTTTGCAAGGTTCCTCCAGAGGCAGCTGAGACTTCTAGCTAATACCTGTTACTTTTTCTCTTAATTCCACAGGAGATTTTTATCCAGAGTTGTGGGCAGTCCCTTTTTTTGCTCTTAGAAGGTGATGGAATTCTCTACTTCAAGCCTCTCCATATAAGGACCTCCTCTACACGAATGTACACTATTAAAAACTGCACAAGGCTACCCATGGTTTTCACATGGAAGATCCGTCAGTCAGACCGGAAGAACCTGTCTGTCAGCCCCACTGCAGGGATCCTCCAGCCCTATGAAGCCATGGTAAGTTCAAGTTTACCAAAGTTGTAGTTTGCTCTCTACAACACAACCTCAGCCTGGCTTTGAATATCTGGATGTTCATTCCCAGTGTGAATCTTTGACACAGATGGAGGTGTGTCTGTAGAGAAATAGGTTAGCTGTAATGGACGAAGGGACTGTGCATTAAATGCAATTGTTGAGGTGTTTGGGTTTGGACTGGAGCTCCTGTGGGCACTCTTCCTTCTTGTGATTGCAGGCTCAGGCATGGACTTTTACTCCTGACGAGGAAACCAAGTATGTGCTGCGAGCTAAGGTGTTTGTGAGGTGGAAAAGCCCAGACCCCGTGCCTCCCAAAGATGTCCATTATGTCTTACGGGTCATTGGAGAAGGAGCACTGGGCACCATCAGGGTAAGGAACAGGGGCTCACTGAGTACTAGTAGGGGGGACCAGGGTGGGATGGGGGTCTTGGACTTTCCCTTTTTGCACGATCTGTACTGGACCATAAAGGATTTACAGCAAAATTCCCAGACACTGTTTTCAGTGTAAATGACAGTACTCATTCTAATGGCCTAATGGCAACATGTTGTAAATGTCCTGCCAGTTCAAATATTACCTTAACAAATCCTTTGTGACTGCTCTGTTCCAGACTAAACCAAGCAAGCCATTTGGCTCCTTGGCAATCATGGTTCTCTCCTCTCATTCTCTCTGTTCCCCTTTGCCATTTGTTTTGCTGTTAGCCTGATTTTTAAGTGTAGTGGACCTTTTAAAGTGGTATAGCCAGTACACCTCCACGTGGCTTTCCTCCTGTTATCTGCAGGTCTGTGCAGCCACTTTCATTTTTAGTCAGATTTCTTAACGAACCAGAGGTAAATAAAATAATACTTTATAAATCATTGCCCCATGTCAATCATGTTGATTGATGGGTCATAATGTCTTCGAGGTACTTAGTCATTATAAATTCTATGTGAGTGCACAACTAGCCAAAAGAGAGGGGCACTCTTTAAGCAGTTACAGAAGGGCCAGCAAATACCTCTCAGCCTTGACCCCAAGTGCCTCTGGCCAGCTAGTGTTCTCACAGCCCTGAATATGCTACATCCTACCCAGAAAACAGCCTAAAACACAGTAGGAGAAAGCATTTGGAAGAGGGATTGAGTCCCTCGCAGACCTGTTCCACATTTCGTTGTGCTCCAACTACCTAAAAGGAGTTTGTAGCAAAGTAGGTGTTGGTTTCTTCTCTTGAGTAATAAGCAATAAAGCAAGAGTAAATGACTTTAAATTGCACCAGGGGAGGTTTAGACTGGATGCTTGGAAAAATTTCTTCAGGAAAGGGCTTGTCACTCATTGGAATGGGCTGCCCAATGAAGTGGTTGAGTCATCATTCTTGGAAGTATTTAAAAGATACATAGATGTTGTACTCAGGAACATGGTTTAGTGGTGGCATTGGCAGTGTGAGGTCAATGGTTGGACTCAATGATCTTAGAGATCTTTTCTAACCTTAACAATTCTATCTCCTAGGGCATGTTAGGTCCTACACAAAGCAGGGAGTCCTTTGCACGGCACTGCACGTGCCAAGGGATCAGCATGTGGTGAGCTAAGTGGTGGCTACACTCAACCACTATGCTTGACATGTTAAAGTGACCTTAGCATGGCGGGTTTGTGTTCCAGGCACAAGAGGAGCATCTGGACCTTGGAAATGTTCTAGTTGGTGATCAAAAAAGCTGCAGCATTGTACTGCTAAATGATGGGATCTGTACTCTGAATTACATCCTCAGTGTGGAACAACTCTTCATAGGGACCCGTGACCCTGAGGAGATCCGCAGCGATCTACTGGGTACTGTAAAGGAATTAACATGGGACGGGACCTTAGTTTTCCCCTCTTTTCTCCAAAACCAATCTAGAATTAGCTTGGAGGTTGGACTGTTTGCTGGTTGGCTTGCACCGATTCTTTCAAACCTTAAGCTGTCTGCTCCTTTGCATAGGAGGTGACTTTTCTATCTTGCTGGAAAAAGCATAATCCAGAGTATGACAATTGAAGTTAGACCAATCTGGACCTTGAAATAAGATACAATTTCCCAGCAGAGGAGGAAATTAAATAAAGGACCTTACCAGAAGAAATGTTGGAGCTCAGCTCTTAGCTGCCTTTCTAGAGGACCTCCACTTGGGAAGTTCCCCATTCTTTGCTGGCCAGAGGCAATCTGGGTACCCCCAATGAGCTGCCTACAGTTGTAGTCTGGGAATCCCAAATTCAGCACCTGAAGCTAATCCCAGCTATTAGGCAAGGGGTGGCAGTGGCTAGAGTGCAGGTAGACTTAGTGATCTGTGTGCCACAACATGTGTGGTGTAAGAGACAGTAATGTCAAGAGCTCATACCACCTCTTGTATCCTACAGCTCTAGAGCTGGAACACTCCAGAGGAATGATCCCTGCAAGATCCAAAGCTTTTGTCCGAATAAAAGTAAGGCCAGGTCGTCGGCTGCGTTACACCTGGTCAATCAAATATGCTATTTGCACACCCAGAGGTGAGAGGGATGTTTTGAGATGTTCAGAGATGGGGGACAGTGTTTGTAAAAGAAGAGACTAGCAAGACAAGGAGTTTTCAGCTTGGAAAGTGAAAAATGTAATGTCATATGGATGAAAGGGGAACACAAGATATAAATAACTGTTTATGATTTTTCAATGTGAAAACAAGGGACACTTCATAAAATGTTTAGGCTGTAGGCTTAAAAAAGTTTTTTTTCACATAGTGCAAAACTAAATTGTGTAGATACACTGTTGAAAAGGATCACATTCATAGTCTTTTGGTGATATCTAAATGCAGAAGTCAAAGTACAACTAGAAGTCAGTGGTTTAGGGGTTTTGAGAAGCTGCCAAACAAAAGACTAGGTACAATGCCCATTCTTTCTTTGTTCTTGGCAGGGCCTCTTTCCTCTTTTCTGCAGTCAAAATTACCCAGGCAGCAGCCCCTTAATGGTACATGACTACTTTTTGGTGTTTCTTTCTCTCCCAAGCTGCAGATCATGCAAGAACAAAAGAGAAGCAGCAGTTCCTCTGCTGCATTATAGCAACAGGCGTCTACCCAACTTTGCGCATCACAGATGCTTGTACAATAGGGATTACCAGAAGTAACAGCAAGATGCACATCTGGAAGCTCTTCTCCTTGGACACACTGAATGAATTCTTGGAGCGAGACCCAACTCCTGGCGAGCTCACCTACAAAGTTCCCACAAGGCACAGGTGAGATAAGGAAACAGCTCAGAGGATCTTTGAGTCCCCTGCATGAGCCAGACAGAGATGCTGTGGCTTATTGGCATGTGTTGTACCTCCTTGTTGCATGGCACCCTGTTATTCCATCCTAACTGCTACAGGCAGTTGGTCACCTCCACTTCTCTGCTTAAGCTCCCTTCAAAGGAGCCACAGAAACAGAGAATAATTTAATTGCAATAGGCCTCCAAAAGTCTCTGGTGTAGCCCCTTGCTCAAAGCAGGGATGTATAGATCAGGTTACCTAGGGCCTTATTCAGTTCAGTGCTGAATATCTCTGAGAATGGAGAAACCACAGCTTGTCTGAGCTCCTGTTTAACCATTTCCATGGTAAAAACCTTTTCCTTAGTATCTCATCAGAATATCTTCTATTGCAACTTTTGCAGTTGCCATCCCTGACCCCTTGCTTCATAAGGCTGAACAAATCTAGATCCCTTTGTCCATCCTTGTAATCATAGAATGGTTTGGATTGGAAGGGACCTTAAAGATCATCTAGTTCCACCCTTCTGCCATGGGCAGGGATGCCTTCCACTAGACCAAGTTGCTCAGAGCCCCATTCAGCCTGGCCACTGTGCTCCAACTCTCAGGCCCTCCATTGGGCCTGCTCCAGTATATCAGTGACTTCCTTATACTGGGGAGCTAAAGACAGACTTCAGGCTAAGTAGGACTCTCTTATATCACTCACTCTCGTTAGACATACATAAAAGATTTTGAAAAGAAAATCAGGTCTGCCTTATGCCCAGTATCCTTTCTCTCAAAAAGGTCAAGAACATAAGGTCAGGCAAGAATTACAAGGAAGACAGCCAGTGTGGAATGACCTTTCCCCTGTCATGCCCTGATTACCCTTCCTCCTGTTTCTGTTTAATATCTTCTTTCTCTCCTGTGACCAGCACATGCTTGATCCCTCCAGTGTATACCCCTCTCCTGCTGGATTTTGACTTTGGGTCCGCCCCAGTAGACTCAGCGCCTACCATTGTGATGCTTCTGCTGGAGAACAAGGGTGTGGTACCTGTGGACTGGTAAGCAGTGCTCACTGGAGCTCAGCCGTGTTTTGGAGGGTCTGGAGGTGCTCAAAGGGCTGTGAGAAATTTGCAGATTAATAGGGTGGGTTTTGTAGGTACAGCTGCAGCTGAGATCTGTTGATGAGTCTAGGTGGGGAAGCAATCAGGGAGATGCAGATCAGACCTGATGAAGTGTGATGTGGCCACCAGCTGGGCTAAGCCCATTTGGATTGAATATGCTGACCATAGCCCTGGGGAAGTTGCATATCCTTATTGCTGACCAGCTGATTGGTTCCCTAGGGCCTTCTTGTTTCCTTCTGATCAGAAGATGCACATGGAGCGCTGGGCAGAAGATGCTGACTTTACCCCCCAGGAGCTGCACCAGATGAGAATTCAGGATAACCAGCTCTTCAGTGTTTCCCCAAAGTCAGGAACACTTCTTCCAGGGCAGGAAGAATCTGTCCAGCTCTCACACAGGTGATGACAAGCACCTGTTCTTCAGAGCTTCATGCTGTATGCCAGAACAACACATGCCATCAGTCCCCTGAGTTTCCATACCAGATTTTCCTTCCTCATCACATGTTCATCAGCAGAGGCTGGGCAAGTAAAAAGTTCCTGAACATGTCCAGTTTCTGGACCCCACAAAGCTTGTCTTCCTCAGGAGAATGTTTTTATGTCCTTTAACACTGCAGAGCAAAAGGCATTTAGTGTGACATGCTGGGGACACTGGTCTGCCTTGACCTGACAGCTGAGGAGATGAACAAAATGCTGCAATTCCTGTGCTTCTGGTTATATAGTGATATTCTTTTTTTTTTTGTGATCAGCTAGAGCTGCTAGCCCTTGCGTGCCTGTAGAAGGTATGAAGAAAGCTGAATGCTTCCCCTTTCAAAGCAGACCATATCTGAGAAGTACTGGCATTTTGTTGGCCTAGAAACTTGCGTCCCTAAATAGGTGTATGACTAAAATCAACATTGTATCACTCATTCCCACCCAAACACAACTGGGTTCCCCCCCACCTCCCCGCGGCCCTTACGCAGCAGTAACTCTTTAGCTGGGAAGTGAATTGTCTCTAATGTTCTGTGTGACTCTGACTCTATCATCCTGGGCACAAGGTTGATTTCTACTGTTTTCCTCCCTCTCTTTCACTGCTAGACATGATTTCATTGGCACTGATCGCCTCCCTGTCCTGCTGAAGATTTCCTATGGCCATGAGATTCTGGTAAGATAGCAGGTGTCCCTTCCTTCCATTTGCAGAACAACAGCAGGTTGGAACTGAATTAAGAGGTGTTTTCCCCAGAAGCTGCATAGTTTACTGGGGGCTATGGCCTTCCCCTGGAATTTGCACTAGCCAGGCAATAACAGAGGGCCAAACAGAGACCTTAAAACTATGTTCTGACAAACTTGTGGTTCCAGCACAGAGTGATGTGGGCAGTGCACTGGCAGAATGGCCTTTGGATGTTGCATCTGCTGTATTCTTCACCAAGAGGACTATTATTATTAACCTTTGTATTTTATTAATGGTGTTAGTGCAGAATTGCTTCTTCCTTCAAGACGACTTCAAGTCCAAAACAGCCTTCCCAGGTTTTACAGTCCTTGCATATTTTCCACACTCTGGTGTAACTTATGGTCAGGATTCCTCTGCATGCTTCCCCTCATTTCATCTGCCTCACTGTGAGTTGTTCCATGCAGTTCCTGGAGCTCAGATCTGCTGCCCATCCTGCTTCTCTCCTATGCAGCTTTCCTAAATCTCTCCATCTCATCAACCCTCCATACTCTTCAACCCCCCAGAATGTGCTTTTCTCCAAATATACCACCATCACCTGCTGTGATGGTAGTTTGGGAATGCTCAGGGTGGCAGAGCATCCTCCAGCTCTGGGGTTACAGGGTCAGCTCCTTCCCCAAGCCCAGAAGATACTCCCTGGGTTCCTGGTTGGCTGCAGCCTTTGTCCGCCCGCTTATTTCTCCTACCAGTGATAGAGGAGATTCTTACTCATTCTTCCTGCTTGGCTGCTTTCTAAAGCATCCCAGGGCTGATCTGTGGTGTGTTTTCCCTGAGCATCTCCTCAGGCTCAGAACTAATTTCTCTCTCTTCCCCTCTCCCAAACTGTCAGTTAGAGTCAAAGTCACCTTGTGCTCTGCCAGGCACCACTCATGCCCGGCTGAGCCTTCCTGTGTGTCTCTGAAGTTTCCTATGAGACCATTGTGTTCACATATCTCTTTTATTTTTCTTTTCTTTCAGGACTGTTGTCAGCTGAAAATCCAACCCTTTGACCAAGCTGTTCAAACAGTGGCTTAACTGTGCCTTCCCTCAAAGCCCTTGGACAGGCTCCCTGTGCTCTGCCTGCCTGGCACAATTCTGAGAGTGACTGTGAGCCTTTCACCAGTTGGCCAGTGAGGGAAGAGGCTTTGGAGCACCAGAAGCCTATAGGGCATACATCCTCTTTTGCCATATAGCCAGTGGCTTTGGTGGCTACCAGAGGCCACCACCCTCCATCATGCTGTCACTGCAAAAGGGGCTAGAAAAGCGTGGGATGCCCTGGGGATGAAAATATCCTTTGGTGCCTTTGAGCTCTGGCAATAGGAGCTGTAGAAGCCAGTCCAGAGACATGGAGCAGTGCAGGTGGTTGCAACCTGCAGAGATGCAGTGCCACTACTGAACTGCTGATACCTGAAAGTAGGAATGGGAGATACTTCTTCTGCAAAGAGGGCAGCTGAGGGACTGAACACAGTGTGTCTGCTTTCCTTGCAGTCGCGGCATGAAGTGCACAGTTTCCAGCTCCTGGGGCAGAAACTGCCCTAAGTGTGCTCACATTCCAGGGCTGAGCAAATCCTCATCTGTGATTCTGGTAAAATGTGCAGAGCATATGCTAACCTTAAGCATATGTTAACCTGAAGCAAATGCTGCAGTGTCACCCCAAAAGTTAAGCTTTGGAAGTTTCCGAAAGCAACAATAAACAGAGGAGGAGCCCGTTGGGCTGGGGTATTGCTTGGTTACTCTGTCGAATTCCAAATTATTTGGCTTCAGAGCTGTATGGTTAGCCACCTGCAAGCCAGTGCCTGTTTTTCCTTTGGGTTTAAATTCACTTCTGTGGTGACTTTACCTACATGTGATTGTGACCTCCTGTTCCTCTGTTTCCCCAACCTAATTTTCAGAAGAAGCTTCGTCTCTGTTATTCCTTCCCCTTTCAGTGACAAACTTTTAGTCCTCTGATGATTTATAGGTACTCTGAAGGACCCAAACTGATATCCCATTGGCAATTTCTTCTGGCTGTAGGAGGAGACGTGTAAGACTCATGTGTTAGCCCATTCCTTGTGCAGCAGGGAAACAAGGCCTCCCACTGCCTAATGCTTTTACAGATTGTCCTTTGCCTCTTCACCTGTAAGACTGCTTATTCTCAGAGCTCTGTGATTGTTTGGCCAGGCAGAATTAGCAGCCACCAGAAGTTTTAGTAGGAAAAGCCCAGCCAGCTGCATGTGTTGCAGGCTGAGGTAGGCTGATTCACAGAACTCCCTCGAGAGAAGGGCTGGATCCTAAGGAGAATCCCTGAGCACACAGGTTTTATAAACTGCAAGTGTTTGCACTTCACTTCATAGCTGCTAGTTTGGTATTGTGAGATGTTATCACCTGCAGCATATGTTCTCCAGGCAGCTCTCCTCCCAGGGGAGTCTGGCATCCCCTGGCATCCCTCTTATGCTCTTAAGTCTTCACAGTGGGATGAAGTCTATGCACTCTAGAAGGAGAATTGATTGCAGCAAGTCTTCAATTTTCTCCATTTGTCTCTCTTTAACTGATAATCTTCTAAATGTCATATCCTGTGTCAAATGGAAACTGATGACAGTTTTTCCTGAGCAGTTCTAGTCTGTTGGAATGCAAGGTGTTTTTTTGACTGAAGTTACATAAATGGATGTTTCACTCCCAAAGCTTAGAGAGGTTCCTATCCCTTTTTCCCTTGAAGTTTGAAAGCAAAGCTTTTGTCTTTCTCCTGCTTTCACTTCATCTGGCAAACTGTGGTTCTCAGGAGGCTGAATACTCATGTAGTGCTTTGAAAAGATCCCATGTGGGACCTTGCTAACCTTGTATTTCTAGTTCTTTCTCCCTCCTCATTTTGCTTATAGATCTGAACTGGAATGGGTTTTTTAAAGGAGTTGTCATTCTCTGCTCTTTTTTAAGTAGCTGACACACTATCTCCTGCAGGTGTCTATCTTTGCAAATATTCTCTCTGTCTTTTACACATCTAGTTGAAAAATAGCTGTGCTTCAGGCTTAACTTACTGTTAATTGTAACAACTTGACTCCGTTGGCCCATGCAGAGACATTGCTAGGTGACTGCTTTGCAGCCTCTACCCCAAAGCTGACAGCTCAGGGGTACTTTGGGGTGATCCTGCAAAAACACTGCATCGTCAGTGCATCTTCAGCCTGATTGTGGTTTTCTCAAAATGCAGGAGCCTGTGTGAATGCAAAATCCTTTCTATGAAATAGCTCTGTAAATCTCTCCACTTTGCTTGAAGTGCCTGGTGGCTGCTTTGCCAACAGGATACTGTTGATTATCACTTGGTCACTTAAAGTTCAGCCGGGATCTTCTTGCTTTTGGACTTGCTTCTAGCTTTTGGGCTGCTAGACACATTATTGGAGCACTCTAGAGGACATCCAGATGATCCTTTCCAAGAGGAGGCCATTCCTTAACTAAATCCTGTCTTTCCAAAGTATTTGGCTGTGACAGCTGCACACTCTCCTATGTACAGTCCAGACACTTTCATTCATGGAGAATTTCCACCATGCACTTGCACAGAGAAGCACTGATGCTGATGCCTGGCATAGCAGAGAGAAAAGTACAGTCTTTCTGATACAAGAAAAGAACCTTTCAGATAAAATCTGGAGTAGGTTCTCCATCTCCTTTATCTTTTTCTTAAGACACACTCTCCTAGTATTACCAATTTAAGTTTGTAACTGTGTGGCCTTCCATTTGCAAAGTACTTCAGAGTCCTTGTGCAGTTGTTAGTGATGGGACCAAGGCCCTGTGAGAAAGTGACTGCATTTCTCTCCACTGTAGCTGACCTTCAGTGGTGTGACAGTGGAACACGACCAGCGGTACGTTCATTTTGCATCCACCAAGCACGTCTTCGCACCCATTGCTGTTGGACGCTCCCAACCCCCCACACAGGTGAGCATCTTGGAGCCAAACCCAGCAGCAAGTGTAGGAAAGGAGCTAGTACCACTGTATCCCAAGGACAGGCAGTGTCTGAGGCAATTCTCAGAAAATGGGATGGCCTCCAGAGTGAAGCATCACAGGAGAACTTTGAGGATAGTTCTAGGCAGAGTTTGGAGATAGCTGCTGGGATGGCAGCAGGGAAAGTACTTCTCACCATCTCCAGTTTGACAAGATTTGGTGTTCACTCTATAATCAGAATGCTTATGAGGCATGTTGGGCTGTTCACTTATTCTCTTGCGTTGTATCTGAATGAAAACTTGCCTAGCTGCTCTAAGTACTCTAGAAATAAACCCTAATTAGTTTTTTAGGAAATTAATTTAAATTCCTTAAACACTTATTCAGCAAAAAGGCAGCTTTGATTCTGTTCTGCCTAATTTACTTGGGAAATGAACAAGTCTGAATTGAATTAAGAGCACTTTAATACAAGTGTTTTTGCATTTTAAGTAATCCGCTTTACAGTGATCCCTTTAGCTAATCTGTATTAATTTTCCCCTAGTGTGAATTGGCAGGACACCATTTGGAGAGGCACTTTGGTTATCAATGTACATGTGTGGTGATAAACCTTCAGCACAACTGCCTATCAGAGTCTCAGTGTTAAATCTTGACACTATGAGGTCTCCTCATTCTTAGGAGATAAGCTGATTAATTAAATATTAATGCTTGTCAGCATCCTCTGGGGAAGTGTTAACTAGTTTAACTTGTACCTCGTATAAAAAGCACTGCTCTTTCTGGCTCACTTCAGATTTATAAACTCTACAATGGTGGCTCCACGCCCGTGACATTTGAGGTTCAGCTGGACAACATTGTGAAGATGCAGGAGAAGAATTTTCAGCATCCTGTGTTTGTCTGCCTAACTCCTAGGGGAGAAATCCCCCCTGGTGAATCAGGGCACATTGAGTGGACCTTCTCACCACTGGAAGCTAAAACATACACGGTAAGAGCCTCCTCATGACTGAAAGAAACAGATTCTGTTGTTGACCTACAATTCTTTAGGTTTCTTACTGGTGGTTGGTCCATGTAATGCTACAGCTGAATTGAACTCTATGCCTCCAAGAAGCAAATGAGTCTTGAGAGTAAATGAGTGGCTGGTCTGGTCTGGAAATGGAGCAGATAAATTTGTCTCATAAGTTTTTTCTTCCTACAACCAGAGTCATCCCAGTATATATTTTTCAAGTATCAAACAGTAACTGGGAATATAAATAGTATCTGTTCAGATTTGTGGTTCGTAGTTGGCCTCCAAAAATTCCCACCAAAGAGAGTGAAGTCAGTGTCTTCTATCATTGCAGTGTATGCTGCTGCAAACCTCTGGAAACAGCATTCCCAAAGACCTCTGTCCTGGGCTGCAGCAGGCTGGCAAGGCCAGAGCTGTAGCACTACTTGTTGCTTCAATCTGTGGTGAATGCACGGATAAATAAATAAATTTAACTTTAAAACTCCAACCTTTGCTCCAAGAGGGAGTCTCTGTCCATCTCATACAGTAACTGGCTAATTGATTACTTAACCAGCTTTCCTGGACTAGCAGGAAAAACCAAGGCCTGAAAGAGCAAAAGAGACTGGATTTGTCTTTATCCATGCATGGGGTGTATTTAGACCAGTCCATTAGCAAGTATGCTAGCTTATTGCACATCTCTCCCAAATATGACTCTGGACTTAAAATTTTTGTCTTGTCTGAGGCAGGTTGATGTTCTCATCAACATCCTGGAGGGTGACTCGACCCAGATTACTTTCCAGGGAGTAGGCTACAATCCAAGTATTGTGGGAGAGGCTGCCACATCCAGACAATTTTTTTCTTCTGCAGTCCTTCCAGGTTCTGCCAAGCTAACTGTGCCTGGGCAGGTAAGTCCAAGTGTGGGATATGAGCAATATGATCAGTCCAGAAATGTGTGCGAGAGACCGAAATGTACAAGTGGCCCCATCTTGCAGTAGTCTGTGTTGCAGGAGAGTTCTGTTGCCATGAGCGAGAATAAGATATTTCCCTTCAGCAGGTGATCTAGAGCTTAACTCATGGAAACTGCAAGGTGTCTTCCTTCCAGCTTGTCACTTCCATAGCCATTAGAACAAAAATGGGTTTGGATTTGTTCATGTCATTTTTTCTTAGAAGTTACCTGCCATCACAGCTGCCTTTCTTCTGTGCAGCTACAACACCTTTTTCTTTCCTACATCATTCTTAAAAAGACCTCCTGCCATACTCTGTCAGGGCTTGGCTGCCACCATTTCTGCCTGGCCAAACCATTTCCCAGCCAAACTCAGGTGATTCATAACCTGAATGCTGACTGCAGGATGATCACCTATGCATGCACATGCAAAGGAATGCACTTGTTTGACCTGCTGCTGGCTCAGCAGGGACTTGTCTGGCCTGGCTAGAGCTGGCCTGCTAGCCTGGACAATCTGTTGTTAAACTCACCCACAGATCCAAGCACAGTGAATGAGCATTACACAGCAGCAGCAGAGGCTTTCCCCTAGCAGGTAAAGGATTCAACCTGTGTGACATTAGCATGCCTTCCTTGGAGCCAGCCACAGCTCCACGTGCTCTTTCTCTTCCAGCAGGGCAATTATATTCCTGAGAACAGCAAAGAGAAGATTATTGAAAATTGCCTCAGTCTGACAATGAAGATGGCATTCTGCAAGGCTCTGTTGTCTGAAATCAAGTTTCTTTCTCTAATTATTACTGTGCTTAATTATAGATTGCATTGTGCCTGGAGAAGGGGACAAACTAGTAGCAAACTAGTGGCAAGTTGTATTAGGGATCCATTTCCTAAAACTCACAGATTGATACGGATTTTGCACAACCACACACCTCATGTTTTTCAGCTGAAGTAGGAAAAGGCCTGGACTGCAAGTGCTGCAGAGAGAATCAGGGCATTACTGGTCCTCTGTGCTCCTGGCATCCTCTCCTGTCCAGCACCAGTGTTATGTCTTATTCATTGCTCACTCAATTCCACTGCAACACAGCTGGCCTTCTGATGTAAAGTCACTGTAATGAGAGCAAAATTGAGAGAATTGTTACACTCTCTCAAGTTGTTATAGAAAAGATACCTGGTTAATATTATCTGTGAATTGCTGGACTTAGAGATGAGTATGACTTGGAGATGACTGTATGACTCCCCTTCCTCAATGGCTAGGTCCCATCTTCCTTCCCTGCTGTTCCTTCTGCTTTCTCCTTGCTTCCTGCAGGCAGCCACCTTGTCCCATCACAGGATTTGCCTTGGAAATATCCCAGACTGCACCAAAGCTGGTCGACTTGTCTTTCTCAACAATATCTCGAAGAGCAAGGCAGTGGTGTTTACCTGGCAGATAAATTCCACTAAAGAAATGGTGAGTCCTCTTTGATCTACAGCCTTCCTGCCCATCTCTATTGTGCCTTGAAAGGACTTTACAGCTCCATTTTCAACAAGACACTTAGTTCTAGGGAATTGGCTTTCTACTAGGTGATGAAAGGAAGAGTGAAGGCAAGGGTTAGGACAGGGGGAACAACAGGAATTCAGAAGGGAAATCCAAAGACTTAGGTGAGGTTATATGAAGCTGGAACTACAAAATGTGATAACAAACCTCAGGACTCTCCACCAGCAAAGGCCATGTTTGTTAGAATATATCAATTAGAGTTAGAATATATCAATTACATCTCTCTCATGCCCCATACCTCTGAGGAGAGGTGTGTTCCCTGCAAAGAGAAAGCACACAGGAAGGTCCCAGGACAGTGAAATATCTCCTCTGGGTTTTTTTTCTTTTTTTTTAAATTTTGTTCTCCTCCTCCTGCCCTTTGCCCAGGTGATGGAGGTTTCTCCAGTGTCAGGGGTTGCGCAGCCTGGAGAGAGTATCCCCTGCTTCATCACACTGCAACCTACAAGGAACCCCTACTTCTGCAGAATAAATCTGGTGTGTGAGGTGAGACCCAAGAGGTACCTCTGTATTACCATGACCTGGGCATGTTATTGTGGTTCCCAAATGGCTGACCCCAGCAGTCAGCTGCCTGCTGCTTCCAGCTGAAGGAATCCTTCTTTGATACACACTTCTCACTCCTGAAGACATCTAGCTTCATCCTTTCTGATGCTTTAAGCATCTTTCTGTCTGTGTGGCTCATTAGATGAAGTGTAACTGTGCAATGTATGGCTTTGTGACAGGAGCCCAGCTGCTAGAAGTGATGGTTTGAATGAGAATGGCTTTCAGTGGATGCCAAAGTCTTGATAGCTGTAAAAAACAAGTCTTGCTGCTTTAATATTATTGGGGGCACAGACCAACAGTAGTGTCCCCCTCAATACTTTTCAGGTTTTCTTTGGCAAGAGAGTACATCTTCTCTGTCTGAGACTTAAAATACCACTGTTTTTCCTCTTCCTGCCACTGGAATACATGGAAAGCAAGTGGGTTTCTTCCTGGGACCTCCTGAAGGGGAGAAACAGGCATGGACTGCTATTTGCAACTCTTTTCTAGCCCTGGTCCCTTCAGTTATGGTTTGTTTCATAGGTGTACATCCAGGAGTCCCTGGTTCAGTATGAGAGGGACCTGCACGAGTGGGAAAAGGAGAAGGAACGGCAGGCTGTGGAATTCACCATCACAGAGAAGGACCCTGGGACTAAGAAGAAGGTAATGTCACCTTCAGTGGTAAGTGCTCTTAAAACCTTGCACCAGCTGAGCTTGGCTCAAGAAACAGTAGCCAGTGTTGACAAGAAACATTCTTTGGGAAAACCTAGGCAGTTGTTAAGAGGACATGAGACTGATCTTTTAAAGACCTCAAAGCTCATCTGTGGTTAGAAGAAAATGAGATCTTGTTTTCTAGCCAAGAATCATCCTACAAACTCTGAAATTTCTAGTGACCATCTGAAATTTGGAAGTGCATGAAAAGCCTTTGGAAAACAAAGCCGGTGGCTCTGGAAACTAATGGTTGAATTTTTAACCATGAATAAACACTGGAGAGAAATGTGTAGCAAGCAGTAAGAATGTGGTCTGAGTAAAGAACTGAGGATGAGATCATTGACTCTCAGCTGGCACAAAGTTTAAAAAAAATCCTAAAGTCTTGTTCTGCTCTGTATCTTCCCTACATGGTAATTCTTCTTCCTTTTTTTTTTTAATTTAATATTTTATTTTATTTTTCAGAGGTTATCAGATTCTGCTGAAACAAAAAATCTTCCTAAATCCTCTGCTTTGATCAGAAAATACAAGGTAACTCAGGCCTGTCTCACTTGTGGTAGAATCAAACTGACTGCTTTAGAAGAGAGGCAGATGCTGGATATCACAGTGTGGGAGTCTGGACAGAGAGCACAGCAGGATTTGTAGCTTCAAGGCTTTGGGAGACAGACTGTTTGGAGGAGACAGAAGAATCACACTGTCTGGCTGTGTTCTCTGCCCAGTAACTTTCCAGCTGAGGTGAATGGGAACTGAAATTGGCATCAAACATGAACCCATGACTGGAGAAAGGGGGAAAGGTTTCAAATAAGCAGAAAAAATGCACACAGATAGGTCAATTGGTACCTGTTGGTACCAACAAACATTTTTTAATTTTCATTCAAAAATGAAACCTACTGGTTTCATTTTGGGGCCACAATGGAATGTGTGCCTCAGTAGAAAGCAGTAGGACCCTGGCAGAACATGGTGCAGACTTTGCCCTCACCTCAAGAAGAGCTGTGCACTGTTCCTCAGGAGAAGCTGCAGAGAGGAACTGCCTTGGTTTAAATACACAGAAAGCTTTAAAGCTCAATTTGTCCGGTTCATCAGTTTCCACTCAAGTGCACAACTGTATGCACTGCTGTAAGACAGCTTTTCCAGCAGTGGTGGGAAGGTGTGAAACAAGGTCCCAGTGAGTGCTCTGCAGAGCTACCTGGGCCAAAAGGGAGAGCCAGCAGTGCCTACAGCCATCAGCAGGTTGTGCTGTGGAAATGACAGGGCTCAAAGCTAACCCAAGATGTGGAAAGATTTAAGGGAGCTTAGGGGAGGCAGGGCCTGAGAGGACTGAGGCAACAAGAAGATGCAGCTTGTTATCTCAGGAATGCCACCACAGTGACACTGTAGCAGTGTTCCTGAGACTCTATGAGTGCCTTTGCATGCCTTGGACTGTTCTCTGTGAAGAAATCAGCTCAGGGCAACTCTAGCTTGGACTGTTTTCTCTGTGCTGTTTGGTGTGATCAGTGATGCAGGTCAAAACATTCACTGGATGAGCATAACGATGGCTGCAGAAAGGTAAAAACAGTTTCATTTAGTCCTCTAGGGTTTTAACCTCTAGTGATGATTTGGAGCCTGCTGTGTCTGTGTAAGCAGCAATGCAGGCCCCTAATCTCATTCCCAGAGGCAGGACAGCCATGTCTCAAAGATCATTGAAGTCCTGCGATGCCTGAGGACTTCTCCAGATCTCGGTGGTGTTCTTCTGGCCCAGACATCCTGGCTACTGCTCTAAGAAACTTCCCCCAGCCTGGCTGCTGGTAATGCAACCTCAAGTTGGTCCATGTAGTGTGGCTGGAGTCAGTTCCTGGTTTCCCTTCAGTTTTGGGGGAGGACAGTTTCCCCGTGCATTCCATCCATGTACGTCACTTCTCCTGCAGCACTCCCGGTGTGCTTGCAAGAGCTTCCACGGTGATGGATTGAAGAACAGCAGCCCCAAGTACCCTAGGGAGTCCCTGAAGCCCTATTGACATTTGGGGCTGGCACACTGGTCAGTGAGAAGGGAACAGACCTGATTTCCACTATGGCTGCTCATGCCTGTTATCAGTACTGCGGTGCTAAGATCATTTTGACACCCAGGATCTGGTGGCTCTGGTTGCTGGGTTTTCAGTTCTCATGCCTGTGCTCAAACCTTTGTGGCCAAAGGACCAACTATATGCCTGCCATTTCTTTATCTCCAACAGACATTACCTCCTATTAAAAGCCACTCTCCACCCAGTCAGCCACCTGGATGCATTGAGAGGGGGCTGCTGTTGGACAAAGATGCCAGTCAGGTGTGGGTCAAACCAGAGTCTCCCACACCCTTCTCCTTACACCTCGATGTGTCAGCCAGGTCCTACGCTATTGAGGACTTCCTCAGCAACTTTGCCTTGGATTTTCCCAGATACTTCTTGTCCCGGTAAGAGATAGAGTTTTTTGGCTTCGCAGCTTCATCTGAGTCAGGGCTGCCCATGCTCTGATATGCACTGAACTTGGTGCTCTACTCTGCTCCTCTCCAGTGCCTCAGAATTAAGTAAGAGGTGTCTTGCTTTCTTCAGCATTAGCTGACATGGCCTGTTTCTCTCCCCATCTCAACTGTCAGAGCTCAGTGTTCCTCTTTTATGACAGTGTCTCTGGTCCTGTCAGAAATATGACAGCTCCTACCCCTCCCCTGCCTGCGTGCACTGCTTGCCAGCACTGCTTGCCTGACGTGCTGCTGCAGTGCTAGGAGGTTGCTGGTCTTTGAGAGTTTGGTTCTGTAGTGCTGCCACTGATGGAACAACTCCTCCTTTCTCAGCCCTTTAAGCACCCAGCCCTCAGAGAGCAAATTTGAGGATGGAAGTAGGCACAGAAAGAGGACGGACATGGAGCGCAAACGGCTATCCCTGTCTGCTGCTTCTAAACAGGAGCTGGCGATGGTGACTGATATACTCACAGGTGTCATCAGGTATGTGTCCCTTCACTCTCACCTGGTTTGGAGCCCTTGTCCTCCAGAGAATGCATGCAGCATGGTCAGCCCTTGGCTAATCCTAGAGGAATCTCTGTACTCTTGTTGCCAGAATGGGGGATCCACCTGCTAAAAGCTGTCTTGGGGACTATGAGCTCAGATCCTGGAGTGACAGCCAAGGCAGAGGCTTCCTCCCCAGCCAGGGGCTGTGCCCATCTTTCCAGAGTTCCCAGGAACCAGGGAACTCTACCTACTGTGGTCTTGGAAACAGGCTGCATTGGGGTACACCTGTTTGGTTTGTGAGCTGCACAAAAGTAAAGAACCAGCACTGGAGAAACAGAGGTAGTTTCACTGGCTCAAGCCCTCTTGCTGTTTCCCTTAGGCCCAGAAAGCAAGAAGGTACAGACTAAACATTGACGTCAGTCAGTGATTTCCTCTGATTTGTGGTGTCTTGTAATAATCCTCTGGGTCGTACAGATTGCTGATTTGCTGGAACTTACCCTTTCTTTTCCTCTTCCTAGAAGCCTCTTGGAGGACGGCCACTTCCAGAAGTCAGTCAAAAAAATCGCAGATGAGCCTATTCCATATTTCTCCCAGTTCCAGTCTGCAAAATCAGCAGAGCTCCAGGACAGTAGACAGGGCTCCACAATCCCCTCCAGGGTCTCTGCTTCAACAGATCCTGACCTTGAGAAGGATGGAGAGAGAGAAAAAATTAGTCAGGAAACCTCTCCCAATGATTTGCTGGAGTCTTGTGAGACTTTCCCCACGACGTACTTGAGGGAAAAGGAGATACTAAGTAGGTGAGGAAGAGCTCACACATAAAAGCCAAGAGCTGCACAGTCAAGAGAGCCATGGCAGCACACTGCCTGGCCAGAAATCCATTTCTCCTTCAGCCCTGCAGCATTTCTGCTGGTGTGTTATGTGTTGTCTGGGTGTAAGTCGATGCTAGCCCACCTAGCCACCCTCTCCCAAACGTGGTTTGTAGGGAGAGAAGGTTTACTGTGTCTGGGGCTGAGCCGTGGGCAGTGCCAGGATGGTGGTAGTGAATGATGTCTGCTTTACTCTCAGGCAGTCTAGGCCATATTAGACATTAGGGTGCAGTATGTGCTTACCTTACCTTTTATTTTCACTGCAGTATTTCACCTTCTTGCATTTGCTGTGGCTGCTCCCTTGTATACAGCTACAAGCTACAAGCATTATTCACTAATAGCAGCTACAGCACAGCTTGGAGGGAGAAACCAATAAAACTATAGTCACCCAGCTTTGTTTAAGGTCAGGGCCTGACACCAGCTGGTGACAGTTCTGGGACAAGGGTCAGCAACCCATTGCTCAAGTCTTTGGTTCATTGGTCTCAGTGTGTAGGAAACAGTGTATGCTCCACTGCTGTGCCTGATGATTCCTGGCAGGAGTCACAGCAAGCAGCCTGCCTTATCTGCTTTCTGATAGCTGTCCTCTGATGTACTTCTGTCCTTCTAGGCTGCCAGCTGTTGGGAACCTTGTGGAGCTGGTGCTGGAAAACACCCTGCAGAATATCCTGATTGAAGCCAGTCGTGGGGAGGTGGTGCTGACAGCCCGGCCCAGGGTCATTGCTTTACCTCCCAACGCCTCCCGAAGGTAGCAGAGTGTGTCTGGGCTCTGGTGGGGGACAGGACCTGTCCTCTACATGTCAGGCTGAAGCACAGCCCATTTTCTAGACCATGTGGGTTACCTGAATCCCTGCCTATCAATTCCAAGGCTGCCTGTGCAAAACAAAGAATCCACTCCCAAAGTCTCTGCCCCCTCTTGGCTTGTCTTGAGCCACAGAGCAGAGGTGGTAACAGTACAGCCTTTCTGTGGACCTGAGACCCTCATACAGCTATGGGGCAGGGCCCTATGGGTGGATGGCTGGCCTGAGGCACTGGAGAGCCTAGCAGAAGGATGGTCCTTCAGGAAAAGGGGTCAAGGAGCAGGCAGCACAGCCTCTGACAGCAGAAAGGGAGCAAAGCTTTCATAGTCCAAGGGGGTGTGGGATCTAGTTAGGCTGAAGGAATGGCCACTGGTGGGGAAAGTAGATTTGGAACTGAGTGAAAAGCATAAGGGTTTGCCCTAACTTGGGCAGAAGTGCAGAGAGATGGGATCGTGGGTTAATGGAAGAGGGTTGTTGGATGTAGATGTCATCTCCAGAGCTGCCATCTCTTCTTCAGGATCACCAGCCCAGCACCCCCACCCTCCAGAGCGTAGCTGCTGGGTACTGTGCTGCTTAAGCTCTTCAAGCACATCAGCTCTCTCCATTCTTCATCCCTGTGATGTCCAGAGCAACTCGGACCCTCCCACACCATGACCTTAGCTCAGCATGCTGGCTTTCTCTGAGGAGGTATGCCCTGATTATGTTCTCAGCACCAATTTGAGTCTTCTGACAACTCCTCAGCAGAGTTCATGAGATCTCTCTGTGGCTGGCCACATCATTGGAGAAGAACTCTATGCTACAGGGAGCACATGGACAACCACTATGACAATTCGCACTATCCTCAGTCTGTACTGGCTGAGAGGAGTGGAATCTCCTTTGAAATGTAGCTGAAGAAGGACTGACATCTGGGCAATGAGGTGATGACATCAGTAGGATGCAGGTACTGAATCCTCCTCCCCTCCGTGCTCCAGTGGTGACTGCAGGTTCCCTTTACAGTGACCAGCCCGAGGGGGCAGCTGCAGCACAGTCAGTACACATGGCAACCAAATAAAAGCAGCTTGACCTTCAGACACTGACACCGTGTGTAACATACGTAATTCATGCGTCTGGGTTTGTGAGCCCTGGACAAGGTCTTCCTTTTCCAACCTGCAAGGCTGTCACCTAGGAAAGGGGATCCTCTAAGCCTTGGCTTGGCCTGGGGAGTTCGTCAGGCTGCAAGAGGTGTCACAATGAAGGAGTGTGTTTGTCACAGCCGGGAGGTGGCAGCGTGAGTTGTGAGAAATCCCAATGGCCAGCACAGAACAGGCTGGTGCTGGGTTCCAGCTGCTGCTCCCAGGCAGGAGCTGCAGGATGGCCGTGCCAGGCAGCTGCATTTGCAGCATATCCCCTGTTCTGCCGTATCACTATGGACTCTGCAACATGGGGCTCGTGCAGCCACCCAGCTCTGCTGAGGGTGCAGCTTTGGTGTCCCACTCCAAACCCTCATGCACTTTCCCAGTGCCAGGACCCAGCCAAGACTGGAGCTGCATCTTCTTCCCTCGCATCCTAAGAGAAGACTGTGCAAAAGGCACTGTGAAGGGCTTTTGTCCTGCTCAGCAGAGGGCAGTTGCCTGCTGTGCCAGGGGTACTGTGGCTCACCCAGCTTCACCCCAGCACTCCTCTCTGTGCAGGAGCCCTGCGTGCGTAACTGTTACTAAGCCCCAGGGCCGAGCTGTTCCTGTTGTCAGAGATACAGCAGAGGCACTGCCAGCTCCTGAACTCAGCCTCAGTGCCTTGGGCCTTCACACGGGTTCTGGATCCTTCTCATGAGGAGTGCAAACCCCCTCCTCCCTTCCCACTACTCTGCGTGCCACATCTCCTACATCACAGCAGTCTTTCTGTATTCCTCTGGGCTTTGGCTAGTGCTGAACAGGTAATGCAGGACCACTTCTTTCCTCCACAGCTCAAGGCAGCAGCAGGGCCTGGCTGTTCAGTCCACTTGGACTGATTCTTCTTGGTCCAGGCTCCTCACTAGGATTTGCTCACTGCAGCTGCTCTGTCGTCCTGCAACAAAGTTCCCAAATGGATAGCAAAGCAGGGTCAGAAACTTCACTATTGCCCTAAAGCAGGCTGAATCCAGCTACCCAAGGACAGCATGGAGCAGTGAAGACAGGGTCAATCAGTTTGTCCATCCTGAGACCTGCAGTGTGATCTAATGCTCTTTAGGCTGCATCACTGCAGTTGCACCATTGCATCCACTACCTGGAGGAGCTGACATGGGAAATGCTGTGTGTTAGTCTGGTGCAACACCCAAAAACAACTGGAGAGAGCTCGAGTACCATCAAATGTGCAGGGAATTTTTTTATGCCATTAAAGCTCCTGTTCTCCCCACTCTCCTGTGCTCCCAGCCTGGACCTGGAGAAAACAACTCACACTGTACTTGGCTGTTGGAGCACTATTAGAGGGAAATTCACTTGTTTGATAAGCATTACTCTAGTAGGAGAGATCTCGATGATGCCTTAAACAACAGGTGAGAGCTATTTACACCTGTGAGAGAGAAATTTTTCTCCTCTCAGCTCTTTTTAGGGGCTGTGAGATAGTGGTGTGTCACCTCTGTTGGAGGTCTTCTCTGGTGCCTGTCAACCAGAACCTCTCTGAGTGCACTAAGCAAAGAGGGTAGCAGCTGTCACACACTTTTCTTCTTTTATCCTCATCCTAAAATATAAATACACCAAGGAGTAGCCTCTTTCCCAGGTTGGGGAAATTCCTAATTCCTCTTCTCAGGCTGGAAACTAGACCCTGACCCTGGTTTTGGAAAACACATCAATGTGTGACAGAGCCACATCACTGTCCTGTTAGCAAAGAGAGACAGCAGCACTCCCAGATAGTACTGGGGTGAGCTCTGCATAGTGTGGAGCCTACAGTGTGGATGTTCTCACCCGGGGGCTTCTCTCTCACTTGGATTTTTGGGGCAATGGGGAGGTGAGGGGGGGCAGAGAAGCGCTCAGCTGGCAGGGAGGGACTTTCTCTTAGCAAGAGGTTTTGTTGGTAGCCACTGCCAAGGGTGATGAACTTGTGGGACTATAGTAGGCCCAGACTCAGCCCAGCTCAGCACCCAAAAGAGGGGAGAAGTCTTGTTTCTGCTAATGACATTTGGGTCTCAGGCAGAAGGAAGTTTGAGCTTGTTGTACTGTCTCCCAGAGCTGGATTTGGCCCCTGCCCAACAGAGCTACGTTTCTAATGCACGTCTCTCCAACAGAAACATTGTAGGTACAGGTACTGCTTCTTCTCGCTGGTGTTTGGGCTGTGAAATGGGTGATGTTCCCACGGGACTGGAGTGGGTAGCCAGGCCAGGCTCCCGGCAGGTATACAGCCAGCACGCCAATGGCTGAGCATGAGCTTGGCAAACTAATGGGAGTCCCCCTCTCCTGGTGCGAATTATCGGGAGCACTCAGTCATCAGGCAGTTAATGCAACACACAACAGGCGCTTTCTTCTTGGCTGTTACTCCTGGCTCTCAGGGAGGGGTGAGATGGCCTTGGGGCAGGTGGGCAACAGAAGCTATCCTGAATCCCATTAAAACATTTAACACCTGCTGAATCGTGCTATTGTGTGGGAGATAAAGGGAAAGGAACAAAGCTGCTCTCGGGCTTCCCTGACAGGGCATCTGCTAGGCTTCGCTGTCCATTGCAGCTGGGCAGCCTGAATCTCCTGCAAAGCCCCACTTGGCGGGTCTCTGTCAGTGTGGGGAGGGCAGCAGTGTTAGGGGACAAAGAATCAACCATACCCTGGTTGGAATCAGCCCCTTCTCCCTCTGTACAGTGTATGAGGTAGGAGCCTGGAAAAGTCCTGCCCTGCCCAGCTTGCAGTGTCTGAAGAGCAAAAGTGTGAGGGTGATCCTTCCAAAACCCTTGGAAAAGCTGGACACATCCTTCACCCCTGGCCTCCCGTCTCTGAGATACTGGGCTTTGCTGGCTCAGCTGTGTCACTTTGGTGTTTGGGATTGGGAGCCATGCTGAGGCCAGGCCAGGGCACAATGCTGGCTCCTGATGGACACAAAAGGGGCTCTGATGTGGGCTAGTCAGTCTTCATGGGACGGTGAGGCAGCACAAGCCCTTGGCTGCTGCAAGAGGAGGCTGAGGCTGCCTTTCCAAGGCCAGCCCTACTAAGAGCTCAGTCCTGGTGCTGCCCACCTGCCTGACAGGGAAGGGTACACGCTGGTAGATGCTGCCCCAGAGATGCCAGAACAGGTGCAGGACATTCCCCAGGGTAGCAGTGCAGTGCAGGGCACTCTGCAAGCTCAAGGGACCTGCTTTTCTCGTGTTTTCTGTAAAGCAGCCCTGCAAGGACAGAATTTGCTGCTATTTAGTGAATGGTGGGGCCCTGCCCTTGCAAGAGAGAGGCTGGGGTGAAAGAGTATTTCTGGCACAGCATATAGGCTTGGAGATGTCTGCACTGCAGCAGCACCTGTGGTATTTGGGGTTTTGGCTTCTCCAGAAAGAGGGGGCAGCCAATCAGCCTATGCCAGGAGCTGCAGCTCAGCTATGCTGGTGTGTGCTGGGGCAGGGAGGGGTGGGAGTCCTGTCCAGCACACTTCCCATACTAGCAAAGGAGAAATATATAAGTCCAAGCATCACAGGCTATACAGCATCAAAAGGAGGGGGAACATCACACTTCTTCACTGCACTACAACCCAGAGTATTGGTGGTATTGCATTTCTTTTGCTGCCAAAACTACTGAAAAAGGACCAGCATGAGCAGGGGCAGCAGGTTGGCATCACTCCAGCTCTTCCTAGTGCCGGGCCTGGGGGACCCCAGCCTGCAGAGGCAGCAGCAGGCAGGAGGGATGGAGCCTGCCTTTCAAAACCTGAGTGTGAGAGGGTCAAGTCTCCAGGGAAGAAGAACTGAGTGGCAGTGGCTGCTAAGGATCTGCCATTATCCTCTCACATTTGGGAATCCATTTACTGCAACCTGCAAGTGCACTCCAGCTCTGGAGGGAGCAATGGTGATGGTTTCTAAAGCACACCCAGGACCAGGATTCCTGCAGGGTACACCGTGGGGGTTAAAGCAGCGTTACCCCCTTCCCCACCCACAAACACACCCATCTACACAAACAAACAGGCCACTGCACTTGCACAAAGGAGCTTCTCCTGCCACTGCTGCTGCACTTCATGCTCTGTTATCCGAGGAGTTGTGGGTGCCAGAGTAACTGGGAGAGAGAGCCCAGCTCCTGCTGGCTCTGGCTGAGATCAGCAGAGGGCTGTCAGGGCTGAGCAGCGTGGCTGGGCACTGTAGGAGTGTGTCCAAACTTCTCCTGGCTTCCATGAGCTCTTCTCCCAGAGCCAGCACGGGGATGTCTGCACTGGTTACCCTGCTGGGCAGTGACACAGCTGGGACACAAGGGTGCTGTGACTCTGGGATGCAGTGACCCACAGGGAAGCACGTGCACATGGAGTGAAACACATCCTGTTCTTGCTGCTGCTTTAGGACAGTTGGCTCCTGGCCTGTGTGGCCATGCAGGGAACACTCCCAAAGAGAGTGCTCCCAAAGTTCTGTTGAGCTGTGCTTTGCTGCCTAGCTCAGAAGTCTGTGGACTGCTCTAAATGACGTGTGAGCATTGTGCTGGTGTGCCATGGGGCTTTTCAGCATGAGTGAGGGAATTGGGGTGAGAACAAGGAATACTTTTCCATCACTGGCACTCAGACTGCTTGGGGTAGGCACTAGATTTGCTTTTCTACCCTGAGACTTCACAACTCCCTGACCTTTCAGCAGCCCAAAACACTGCAAGAAAGCCACTGCCATCCTAGGGCTGCCCAGGTAGGGTATCCTCTCACCTGCTTCCCCTGGCCCCCTGCTCTCCTCTCATCTCTGCTGCAAAGTGAGCCAGGCAGGTGGGTGGAAAAGTGACAGCTGGTGTTGTTCCAGTGCAGGTTAATGAATGTCTCCTCCTCTCCCCCCCACCTCCTCCTCCCCACCACCCCAGCACCCAGGCTCCTGGCTCCTATCAGCCCATCAGGCTCCCATTAACAAAGGCAGCCCTGGAGAGTTTGCATAGAGACCTGCTCTGCCTCTAATCTAGGTGGGCTAATCGCCTCCCTTGCCCAGCCTGCCTTCCCTGGGTCAATATTTGCTCTGAGCAAACACAGAGCTGTGACAGGTGTGCTGGGGAGAAGGCTCGCTGCCGCCAGCCCAGCCCTCTTGCCTGTCTCTGCTCAGTCACATCTCTCCGGCCCCCCGATCACCGGCCAGCCAGCGCTATTTTTATCAGGACTATAAAAGCCCCATCCAGCCAGCGTCACCCTCATTTTCTGCTTGTGAGCCAGCAGGGGAAGGCGAAGCCGCTCACCTGACAGCTGCCAGCGTGTCACCGGAGCCAGGTGAGCTGCTATAGCCCAGCACACCTTGGCCAGGATCCTGCTTGCCTGGCTGGGAACAGGGTACTGGGCATGGAGAACATCCTGGGGGCTTTCCCGAGAGAAGTGCTGGGAGTCCACTCACACACCCGAACTCCCGGGAAGGAAGGGGACGGGCTCAGGGGACACCGTGCAGCCTGTCCCCTTTCCTTAACTCTTCTCTCTCATCTGTATTTTCCAATTCTTTCTGTTCCCCTCCCCTCCTCCATTTACTTTCTTCCTTTCTTCCTTCCTTCCTTTCTTCCCTGTTCTCCACCCTGCCGTGCCAGCTAACCTGCCCCTGCTCTGTTTGACTTTCCCAGGCAGCAGGTGTCAAGCATCCGCTTCCAGACTTTACCCCCGGAGGAGCTGGTGTGGAGCAGCATGTGCGGCAAAGGACACCGCCTCCCAGCCTGGAGGGACCCAGCTGGGGAGGAAGGGTGCGCAAGGGGCTGCTGACAGCCCGAGGCAGAGCACCCCTCCAGCCCACGCTATCCAAAGTCGGAGCATCTCTGCACTTGCCTGGCGTCGAGCCCCACGTGCAATACCTGACCTGAACGTTTTGTTCGTTCGGCTCGCGTTAGGCAGGTCCAGCCCATCTGCAGGCGCACGGCTGGCGCTCACCCCCGGCACCGCCGCGCTCGCCACAGCGCGGAGGGAGCTCGGGCCTGCTCGCACCTCCCGCCTGCCGGGATGAACACGCGGGCTCTGTGCGGGGCAAAGCGCACGAGGGACGTGCACAGCGCGCGGTCTCACCCAAACACACGCGGCGAACGGCCAGAGCACACAGATGAAGCGATCCACACACAGCGTGCACGAACGCCACGGGAGTTCCACATGGCACTGTGGGACGTGGCACCCAGCTGGCAGTGGCACACACGGCATTTCTGGCGCTCAGCTTTGTAGGCTGTGACGTGCAGGACCCATGTCCATGTGCCCGTGGCATGGCAGGCACACGTAACACGCTAGGCACACGCATCCTGCCTGTGTGGCTGACTGCTGCTTGTAGCAGCCTGCTGGGTAAGGACAGCCTGGCCCTGGCAGCACTGCAGAGCCATGGCAGGCACAGAGAGCCCTGGCACAGTGCTGGCCCAGGGTGGAGTTTGGCAGGCTCTGCCAAGCACCCAGGTAGGTCTCAATGCTCTGCTGGCACCAAGGGAGCTTTAACTGCTGACAGTGAAGCAGCAGGGAGGGAGGGCAGGAGCAGGCAGCAAGGAGCAGGGCAGAGGATGAGGGGTGTCACATCCTGTCTCACCTCCCTCTGCCTTGATTCACTCCCAGGACCTGCACTTCCCAGCCCTTCCAGGACCGTCTGACTCTCCAGGGCAGGTGTTTCCTGTGGTGCACCCTAAGCCTGCAGGCCAGGTGCCAGACCCTGCTGGTGGCAATCCCTCTGCCTATGCTGGCTGTGGAAGGGTGTGGGGGGTGGTGCTGGCAAGCTGTGGGTCTCTTCCAGGACAGCCCTCCTCAATGCCTGCCCTGCTCTTCAAGCACAAGTTCTTGACCTGGACTCCTGTCCCATTCCATGTCCTACCCCAACCCTCCCCGCCAGCAGCCAGAGAAGACATTCAGAGCCTGGGGCTGTTCCTAGCACCATGGAGGCTGCAGGGAGTCATGGAGAGCTAGGGGATGGGACAACAGTAAACCTGCTTTCCTCCCACCTCAGGATATTTTTTGGGAATGGAAAGATCTCTCACCTCCCTAGTGTCTATGCCTGGCTCTCCCTGTGATTTCTCATTCAGCTCTGAGCTGCTTCTGCCCTGCCCTTAGGCACAGGCACTTCCACAGCACAGCATCCAGTCGTGCTCAGGGATGCTCAGGGATCCTGAGCCCATCTGCAGCCTCTCTGCAAACACCGAAAAGGCTCAGCCCATCCACCCAGTGTGGATGGAGGAGAGGTTGGAGGTGAAGGAGCTCAGGAGTGTGCTAAGGGACAGGATGATTCCTGCTGCTTTCCCTCATCCCCATGCAGCTATGCACAGGACAAAGCTCAGCAGCCCTAGTCCCAGAGCAGAAGAGTCCTGTTCCCTTCTTGGGGTGCCCCTGCAAGGGGCAGAGATGAGGCACCTCCTAGGCTTTCTATTTGGGGAGATGTTTTGGAAAGTTTCCATCAGGTGGTGTAGGTAGGGGCCAAAATCAAAGAGCATCTCCAGGGTTGCCATGCTCCCTGCATCCCTGCAGAGCTGAGGGTCCATCCTAGCCTGGGAACAGCCCCCAGGCAATGTGGTGACTGGCCATCATTGTGGTCATGGGCCCCTTGGGGCAGTGCCTCCAGGCTCTGTGTCTCCTGCTACCAATCCTGGCAAAGTTGAAAAGCTGAGAAAGCACAACACATCCCCTGATACACACAACCCTCTGCAGCTGCCCTGCTCAGGCCGGGATCAAACAGAACATGATTAATAACTGAGCAAAGCCAGACCCTGCTGTCCATGTGCTCCAGCCACTGCACGTGTGTCCCTGTGGGGGCAGAGCCTGCTGGAGATGCTATCTGGCACAGCAAGGCTGTGGAAATGCGGCCCTGCCGCCTCCGCTTTTGCCTGGTTGCTGCAGCACCTCTGGGCTGTTTTGTGCCCTGTGGCTTTCTTGCCCCCCTGCCACCTTCCCAGCCAGCTCCCACTGTCCCAGCTCTGCCAGCCTAGTGGCACTGGGAAGCTGTGAAACCCTTCAAAGGTGGGATGGCCCCCAGAAGCCACATTGCCCTGAGGGCTGTGTTACCTGGGGAAGGACTCTCTGGCAGGATTAGCACCCAAGGGTGAGCTTCTCCTCACACAGGCAGGGCCAGAGGCATTAAACACCCACTTTTCCATGCCAGAGCCAGTGCTGGTACCAAGGGTGGCAAGGGTGGCATGGGATGGGGCACAGTGGGGTATTGCTGTCCGTGCTGGGTGGTGCTGTTCCCCAGACCCCAGGCTCTGCATGGCCTCTGCATGGCACTGCTCTGGGGACCTTGTTTCCTGGGCTGGGGATTTCCATGGCACAGTTCTGCACCAGGAGGATTTGCATGGAGAGGGCAGGGTGCAGGAGGAGCCACAAGTGCCCAGGTTTGGATTTGCACATAGATGTAGTTTCCCACAGGTGTGTATGTGCATGCATGCCTGTGTATTTGCATAGGTGTTTCAGTGTGTTTCAATGTGTGATACACCTCCCTGGTGTCCCCTGTGCTGGCTGTGCTCTCCTGCCGAGCTGAACGGGTGCTGCTGGCCATGCCCCTGCTGTGCTTGCTGCTCTGTTTCCTGCTGTGTGCAGCTGAAGGTGTGGGTGGGAGCAGAGGTGAGCACTGCTGCTGGCAGCCTCTGGGCTGCTCATGTCCTGCCCGGCCCGGATGGGGTGTGCCATCCTGGGGCAGGCACTGCTTTGCTTCAGGATGTGGGAGAGGCAGCTGGTTGTCCTCAGCACACCAGTGCCCTGCAGGGGATCAGCCCACAGGGCTTGTGGGCACCTCAGGGGCTGAGAACCAGGGTGCTGTGAGCATCCCTAGACCTCAGCTGACCCCACTCAGCCAGTTTGGCACATCTCTGCTGTGCCTGAAGGAGGTGCCCATGCAGAGCAGGAGCTCCCTGCCCCTCAAAGTCAGTCTGTCCCAGCACCACTGTGAGTACCCATAGAGACTGCACAAGGAGACAGGCTGCTTGTGATGCTGGGGATGAGCTAATGTTGGAGGCCAGGTTGCTGCTCCAGCCTGCTCCTGACATGGCCAGACCTGGGGCAGGGAGCATAGCGACTGTCCTTGCTCTGTGTTGGGGTCCTGCACTCAGGCTGAAGCTTCAGATACTGTCACCAGGCAATGAATCCATCCCACACACCAGCCCCAGCTGAAGACAACAAGAGGCAATCTTCAGTGTGCCTGGGCTCTGGGACAAGCTTATCCCCCTCTGTCAGACAGGGTGGACAGGAGAGGTGGGTCCTAGGCATGGATCTGCATTCTGCTGTGGTGAAATTACAGGAATTCTGCACACTCCAACCCATTCCTGGCCGTGGGGAGTATCAGGGACAGCATAGATACAGCTTGTCATCCTCCTCCCTGCCCCCACAGACCACTGGGGTGAGGGAACACGTTTTAAAATTGCCTCCAAAAAATGTCTTTGAACCCCCATTCCAGAAAGGCATAAGGGAGAGCCCTGAGGAAGGATTCAAGATGCTGGGGAGGAAACCCAGAGCTTATACTCATCCTGCACCTTGGAGCATATCAGCCCCATCCTCCCAGGGGGCCTCCAGGGAAGGGGTGAGTGATGGGGCTCCTCTCTTCCCAGCCAGTGGAAGTGCGTGGGCAGCCTGCCCAGGGGATGGACACTGAGCAGGCAGCCAGGGCTGCTGCTTCTGGCCCAGCTATTGCTGGCTTCAGGAGCCCTGAGGCAGGATGTTCTGTTCCTGTGGCAGTGCCTGGCTCAGCCCCCGCCTGTGCTGATCCTCAGAGCTGCTGGAGGAGGGGACCTGCCACTGCCAACCTTTCCATCTGCCTTCTACATGAGCATCACCCAGGCTTGGGGTGCCTGCCAGGCCAACAGGGCAGTGGAGGAGCACTGGGGTGGAGTGGGACCTTGGCCAGGGGCCAGCTGAGCTGGTATCCCCTGGCTCTGAGGCTGCCAGGGGCTGCCAGCCCTAATCTTGCACTCTGCACCTCTATGACAGCACCCTAGCTGCTGTAGGTAAAGCTGGCATCTGGGCAGCTGTGCCCATCCCGGGTATCCCTCCAAAATGACCCAGGGTACTGAAGGAGATGCATCAGCAGCTGTGTCCAGGCCAGGCTGGGTGTGGGGTGGGATGTGCTCCCCTGTCTCCATCACCACAGCCCTGGGACTGGGACTGCACTGGGCACTGTGTGAGGACCAGCAAGCTTCTCCAGGACACTGAAGCTTTGGGGTGCCTGGAGGTGCCCTGGAGGTGCCAGGCTGAGGCCAGCTGTGGTAACAAGCAGGAGGTCACAGTGGCTGGCACCAGCAGGCTCCCTTTTAGGTCAGGATCTGGACCAGAGGACCAGATACTGGCTCCTCTGCCCCAGTGCCTGGCATCCCCAGCTGGGTAGGGTGTGACAGAGGGGACACCTCAGGCTGAAAGGGACATGCCATCCTGGGTTTCCTTTGGGAGCAGTCTGGCTTGGTTTTGTGCTGCTGTCAGTTCCCTCCCAGGGCTGGGCTAACCAGGGGAGGCAGCCTTTGCCACCTGCTCACACCCAGGCTGTAATCCACAGGCAGGAGGAAAGCAGCTGGCGGAGCCTCCCTGACCTTCAGGTGGGATTAGTCCCCATGGGAACAGTGGGGAGCAGGCAGGTGAGGCCACAGCTCCCCTGGCAGTTCGTGGGGACTGAGCAAGGCTGGCAGAGTTGGGGACTGAGCACACCCCCATGCTGGGGCAGCCAGAGTCAGGTGGTGAATGGGTGAGCCCGTGCCCCTGGGGGCATCCTTGTCCTGGGCTGCTGCAGAGCTGTGGGTGCCACGGGGCACAGTGGGCAGCCACAGTCCCACAGGGAGGGGGCGAGTGGTGTGCCTGGGGTGGCCACGGTGCCACAGAACAGCTGGCAGCCCACTGTGTGCGTGTGCACCTGCGTGGGAGCTAATCCCAGCAACATCTGCCAGGCTCTCTGTGATCCCAGGAGATGGTGGCTGCAGGGATGGGATGGCTGCGTGCACAGGGGACACGTGCCTGGGGGGCAGCTGGCAAGTGCCAGGGCTCCCTGGGCAAGGCAGTGCCTGTGTGAGGAGGCTCCTGTGGCAGATGTGCCTGCACACATATGGCTCATGTGGCCAGCAAAGCTTCTGGAGGGGACAGAGGGGATCCCAGCAACCCTCTTGGCTCTGGGATCCAGGATTCAGCAGGTGGAAGTAGCGGTTTTGGCTGGGATTAACCAGTCCTGGAGTGGCCATGTTCAGAGCAGCCCTGAAGCACAGGTGACTGGAGAGAGAAGGAGGGTGTTTGCATCCTTGTCCAGGATGATGATTTCCCACAGAAATGAGGCTGGGGGAGAAAGCGGAGGAAAAAGGGAGCAGTGGGGCTGTGTGGGGGCAATGACACACCACCCCTGATCTAATCAGCCAGTCCCTGCAAATAAAAGCCACCTGTTTTGGCCCTGACAGCAGGAAGCCATCCCTAGAACAAACAGAGCACCCGGCAACTGGGAGAAAGACAAACAGGGGCCGGCACCAGCCCCATCTGCTCCTGTTCGGCCCAGCCCCCAGACCTCCAGCCCCCTGGAGTGCCTGTCCAGCCCCCAGCAGGGCTGGGGACAAGGAGAGAGCAGCTAGAGGTCCTTGCAGGGTGTGACCAGGGCTCAGCCCGCGGTGTCAGCCACACACAGCTGTGCTGCCGTGGTCAGCCAGCCCAGATACTCACGACATCAATGGGTACAGCTGTGCACTGCCACAGGCACGGCATCAGCATCAGGATTCCTGGGCAGCCCCTGCCCCACCTCTCCCGTGGCTCCCCCAGCTGTGCCCTGTCCTGGGAGCAGGGCCTGCACAAGGCACGGGGTACAGCCCCATGGCTGGCATGGTCTGGGCTTGGCACGGGGCACTTGGGTGACCCTGAGCTCCCGCCGTGCCCCCGGGCTGCCGCTGTGCCCAGGGGCACTGGGAAACACGATCTGTTTTGCTAGTGCAGGGAACAAGCTGAGCTGGGAGCTACGAGGGGCCCTTATTAAATTAGCCTATGCAGGAGGCCCTGGGCGAGTGCTCCCCACCCCCCACAGCCTGTGTGAGCAGCTGCCCTCGAGCAGAGTCACTGTCACTGCTGCCCTGTCCCCAGCTGGGCAGGTGGGGCTGGGCACTTGCAGGTGACCAAGCTAGGGGAATGCTGGCTGGTGACAGAGACTACCCGGAGATGTCCAGGGAGGCCAGGCTGCATCAGCCTTCTGGGATGCAGTCGGGGAGGGCTCCTCGTGAGTGACCCCACTGATCCACCGTGCCCTGCTGTGGCTGTGGCTCCCATGTGGCTGCCCTGAATGTACCAAGCAGGTGGTGAAGCACATCCCAGTGAGTACAATGTGCTGAGGAACAAGGGAGGGGCACAGTCTGCAGCTGGGTTTCTCCCTGCACCATTCGCCTTCCAGTGCTTTTATCCAGAATGTTGCACGGGATGGCTGCACAGCTTGCATGCTCCTCGTGGCACACTCCAGTGCCCCAGAGATGCTGGAGCACACCACAGGGTGCCCCACACACTCCACACACACCCCCTATAACAGCTTGCAGCATCCTGTGTATTCTGTGGTGCCTCTCATACTGGGGCTCTGTAGCACACCCCACAGTGCCCCACACCTCAGAGTCCCCACTGCCCTCATGCCTCAAGCACCCCAAAGTAACCAGTGCCCCACACCTCTGTTCACAGCCCAGGCAAGGGCTGGCAGCACCCTGGGGAGACCCTGCAGTGCACTAGCTCTGCACCTTGCCTCACCTTTGCCAAGCTGATGGCTTCCCTAAATCCTGCCCAGACCTGTCTCCCGGCATTTTGAGAGATGTCCCCACTTCACCAGGCTGCACCGGGGTGCTCTTCCTTCTCCAGGGAGCATTCCCATCTTTCCCTCCACCTTCTGCTTCCCCAGACAGCTCCAAGAGGGTCTCCCCCTCCCTGCTAGGAGCACTTCAGGCAACGCAAGCTGAGGGTCGCCTCCCCAGCGCCTGTCCCCTGCCAAGGGCCACTAATGTCCCCGAGCTGGAGCCTGCTCCAACCGCTGCCAGGCTGCACCCTCTGCTGGGACCCGCAGGCATCGGCGCGGATTCGCACCGGGCTTCGGAGCCGTCGAGCAGTGGGGAGGACACGGAGAGGACCCCCGAGTCCTGCCCCAGCCCGTCCTTGCTGTCACCCCTCAGTTCCCGATTCTTGTCGATGCCAGGAGTACTAACACCACCCCCAGCTGCTCACGCTGCATTCTCCATAGCCAACAATGTCCGGGTCTCTGGTGATGTTGACCTCACACCCAGGACCCCCAGAAGGGCTGGAGTTTTCCTGGGAAGGTTTGAGGTGCTCTGGTCCGGCCCTTGCCCAGTGGCCAGCGTGGCACCTGCCCAGCTGAACGTGGGGAGTGCCCGGCCTCACCACAGACTACACAGGGATACTGCAAGAAACACAGCTGCCTGGACACCCAGGATTTCACAGCTCAACAGGGCACTCCTCCTCCTTTCCAGCCTGTGTGGCCTCGTCCATCCCAGCTCCTGGTAGGAGACACTGGGGATAGCTGCCCAGCATGGTGCAGTTCCAGGCAGGGCTGGTCCTCCTATCCAGGTGAAGGACACAGCTCTGTCCCAAAGCTGGTCCCCTCCCGCTGTGTCTAGGGTCCCTTGCCCGAGTGGGAGGTGAGTGGGAGCACGGGGAGCTCTTTGCCAAGCCAGGGGAAATGCTCAGGGCATTACAAGGGTGTAACTGGGGTCCATTAGCGCCCAGTCTGCAGCCAGCACAGGAGCCCTTGCAGGGCCTGGCTGAAAAGGAACCCATGGTGGCAGAGTCCCACGTGGAGGGGCAGGAGCAGCCCCAGATAAGCCCTGTGTTCCAGCATGAGGACATCAGTGCCCCTCAGCTCCCAGATGGCAAATCCCCACTTCACCCTGGCACCTCCTTCCCACAAGCCTCAACCCTGGCAAAGGCTGCGGGTGCCCTGGGAAAGGCTGGGTCCCTAATCCCTGGGCCAAGCGGGGACATTGTCCGGGGGCAGAAAGGAAAGCGGCGCGTCAGGCCCTTTGCCCATTGTGCCCTGAGCCCCTGCGCAAACACAGCCCAGCACTTTCATTGTCAGCGCCGCTGGGCGCGGGGGGGCCGCTCTCGCCACACTGCCTAAGTGGAATGGACAGCCGGAGTCTGGGGTGGGCGAGCAGCCCGTCTCCCCCCCATGCCCTGCCTGCTGACACAGCGCCCTGACCGCCTGCACCATCGGCACTTCAGCGCCCGCCTATAAAGGGCGAGAGGAAAAGCCGGCGCCGGCACCGCCACCTTCGCCTCTGTGCCCTGCCCTCCGACCAAGTAAGTACCGGGCTGTGAGCCCCCAGGACCCCGGTGCACAGGCGCTGCCCCGCTCCCTTCACCCCACACCAAGCCCCCCACCCAACGCTCACCCTGGGGAAGGGCAAGTGGCGGGTGCTGCGTGGCACGGTGGGGTGCCCTGTGCGGGCAGGAGGGACCCTGGCAGGAGGGATGGAAGAGCCGGGCTGCTCTACCCCGGGGCTACACTTGCACCCGCATCGGAGCTGCGGTCACCGCCGCCTGCCAGCAGGGGTACAGTGCCACCGCACCCAGACAACTCTTGGAGCCATGGCAGGGAGCTTGGGAGAAGAAAAACTGAGGCAGTCCTGGGTACATCACACGGAGAGATGGGGCGTTGCAAATTCCCCCTGCAACTTGGGGTTCACCGGACAAAGATCCCCCAGCCCCGAAGGAAAGGGAGTGGGAAATGTCCCCGTGCCAGCCTGGGAGGGCAGGGGGTCAGCGGCACGGGCTGAGTGAGGGCAGCAGCAGGCTCAGCAGCAGGCACAGGGTGGCTGGGGCTGATGGTGGGCACCTGCCCTGGCCTGATACGTGGGGCTCTGCCAGCAGCCGAGCGACCCGTATGACCAGCAGTGAAGCCATGGACACCCTGGGGCAGTACAAGATCACGGTGTGGGAGGAGGAGAACTTCCAGGGCAAGCGCTGCGAGTTCCTCATGGAGTGCCCCAGCATCATGGAGCGCGGCTTCCGCAAGATCCGCTCCATCAAGGTGGAGTCTGGCCCGTAAGTGCCCCGCCAGCCCCGCGGCCCCTTGGCACACCCCGCTCCAGCAAACCCGCTGCTCCCAGGGGACTCTTGGGAGCTGCCAGGGAGCCAGAACGCCCGAGTTCTTCCTCAGCTATGACACAGCCTCCTCATGCGACCTCCCTGCTTGTGCTCCATGTGTTTTCCCATGTGTTAATCAGGGATTCCTTACCAAGGCAAGGCGTAGGTTGGAGGCAATGACGTGGCTCTGGGGAGAGGGGTCCCGCTTTCAAAAGGCACATTTGCTGCTAGCAAGGACCCCAGTATCTGTGACAGACCCATAACCTGCCAGGATGTCTCTGCCCCCTGCCCAGGAAGGAGAAGCTGACCCCTGACTGATCCTGGGGACTGGGTCACACATCCCTGAGAGTTTTCCTCCTCTTCCTTGCAGCTGGGTAGGCTTCGAGTACCCTGAGTACCAGGGACAGCAGTTTATCCTGGAGAAGGGTGACTATCCCCGGTGGGAGGCCTGGAGCGGGAACAGTGGCTACCGGACCGAGCACCTCCTCTCCTTCCGGCCTGTCAAATGCGCAGTGAGTTCCCGGGACACCACAGAGGGAGGGCTCAGGGCAGGCAGAGCCTCCTCCAGGTAGCCCAGCATGGAGGCGATGGGGGACAGACTGGAGGGTGACTTACGTGGGGTGGAGGGGTGAGGTGTACACAGAGGCACGTGAGAAGTGGAGGAGGAGCTGCACCCACCAGCTCCCACCTCCCTGCAAAGATCCTGGGATGCTTTTTAGGTCTAAAATTTAGCCTGAACCACAATTCCAGCTCCTTCTGCTTTGTGCTTTGGAGAGCTACCTCCCAGGCTGGGGTTCCAAGGCCTTGTCCCCCAGCCCTATTCCCGGGGATGGGACGAACAGAGAGGAGCTGGCGGGACCGCAGGGATGCTGGGAGTGCAGGGTCCGTCCCCCTCCCACCCCGGGTCCCTGAGGCGTGCCCAGGCAGAGCGGCTCTATCGCTCCATCTGCAGAGACACTGGTGCTCGCAGCAGCGGCACGTCTGCGCCTCCGAGCGGGGGGTCCCCCCCCAACTTTTAATAATCAGCAGGCAGATATGTTCAGGCTTTAATAAAGGGGATGCGATAAGATCACTCCTTGCTGGCAGGACTGCTCCTCGGTGCAGATAGATGCATGTGGGGGCTGGGCACGGGGGACAGTGCTGCATCATTCAGTGTCCCAGCCATTAACCCCACCGTGTCCAGCACCCAGAAAGGCCCCACAGAGCTGAGGGGACCTCTCTCAGCATCCTGCCTTGCCCTGAACCCTCCTGCAGCCCCGGGGAGTGTGGTGATGCTGAGGGCAGCAGTCTGTGTGGGTCCAGAGGTTGTAGCCACTAACTCGCACTGACAGCTGTGCACTGGGACCACAGGGACATGAGAGCAGCATCCTGGGGGCAGCTCTGGGCTGTCCCAGGGAGGGTGTGCCAGGTTGAAGGGCATTCCCATGCATTGCACCAAAGCTGTTCATGATCCCAAGCCTCTCAAAGTGCCTTGGTGTGTGTCACACTGATGCCACATCCCCCATCCCGGGGTGAGCCAACCCATTCCTGCTGACCTCCAGCTCTCTCTCTGCAGAACCACAATGACAGCAAAGTCATCCTCTACGAGGCTGAGAACTTCCAGGGTCACAAGTTTGAGCTGAGTGACGACTATCCCTCGCTGCAGGCCATGGGCTGGGGCAACAAGGAGGTGGCATCCATCAAAGTGAACGCCGGAGCGTGAGTGCGGCAGTGGGGCGGGGACTGGGGGTGCCAAGAGCAGAGGTTCAGAAGCACCTCCTTGCATAAAACACCTGCAGAAACCCCAGGATGTGGAAGGGAGACCCCCTCAAAAAAAGGGATGCCTTCCTGCTACCTTTTCCTTGAAAATACAAGCCACTGGGTATTTTCTATCCCTCTCCTCCCAGGGCAAGCAGAGGGATGGGATGGGATGGGATGGGATGGGATGGGATGGGATGGGATGGGATGGGATGGGATGATTTGGCTTGGGGCTCTGAGCCCAGGGTCTGCCTGCAGGTGGGTGGCATACCAGTACCCGGGATACAGGGGCTACCAGTACGTGCTGGAGCGGGACAGACAGAACGGCGAGTTCAAGAAGTACAATGAATACAGCAGCCAGGCCCACACCAACCAGATCCAATCCATCCGCCGCGTCCAGCACTGAACTGGGGCAGGGCTGTGTGCCCTGCAGCCTCCAGGCTGCTGTGCAATAGACCTCTATCCGGTAGCAAATAAAGGCATTTGTCAAAAAAAGAGTGCTCCTGCCTCTGCTCTGCTCCTCAGGGGGCTGCCGTGCTGGGAGGACCATGGTGGCAACCTGGAAGGTTTCTCCTTCCCCAGGCAGTTTTGGGCTCATGGCCAGCTCCACTCTGGGCTGAGCTCTCTGCATCCCACCTCTGGTCCATGCACAGTTCCACTGCTGTGGTGCTCTGGCTGGGAAAATGGGAACTTACTGGGCAAAGAAAGCACTGGAGGTGCTTTGGGAGAGGGCACCAAGAGGGTTGTACCCTGGGTTCTCCTCCCAGGATCAATGCCAGGGAAATTGATTGCTACAAAGTCTGTGAACCAGGGTCCCCTCTGGAAGAGAGAAGGGGGTCTCTGCCTGCTGTGGGCCTGGGAAGGAGGAAGAACATAGGGCTCATCTGGGGCAGGACACTGACAACACATGGGGCAGCCACAGTGTGAGGTTTGAGGGCACTGGCACAGAGGGGCTGGGGGGGAGGTGGGTTGTGCAGGGGTCAGGGGAAGGAGGTCTGTAGTGTTCCACAGGTGGCTGGGGGCTTGGCTTGATGCTCGTAGGTGTGTGTGTCCTCCCCCAGCCTTGCCACGCCAGCATATCCGTGCCAGTATCCGGCTCCGGGACACCGGGAGCCCCACCCAGCCTCCTCCTCCTCCTCCAGCACCCTTTCCCAGCCTCTTCCTCCTCTTCCATCTGGCTCCAGCACCTTGAACCCTCCTGGGGTGCAGGCTACCCATCCCAAGGTGCTCCCTGCACCCAGGACGTCGCTTCCTCCTCCTCTCCTCCTCCTTGTCTTCTACCCTGCTCTGGCACCTCAAAGCCCTCCTGGGGCACAGGCTTTTGGTCCCGAGGCTCTCCCCACACCCAGGACATGGATGCATGGTGGAACAGTTCTCAGTGCCTCAGATGCCTGGGCTCCTTGATGCCTACCCTGCTAAAAGCATGCTTGGCCCTGGGAAAGGGAGTGTCCCAGAAGGCTGCTCGGAGACGGGGTTGGGAGTCAGCCTGAGCACACCCCTCACCCAGCAGTGTGCAGAGACCCCAGCCCTGATGTGTGTGCCAGCATGTGCATGAGTGTGTGTGTGTGTGTGTGTGTGAGCTGCACACAGCTGAGCACACAGGTGTATCCCCACATGCCCCCTCTCCCCTCCAGCCCCAGGGCTGCTGTGCAGAAGACCCAGCATCTGTGTATCCCCATCCCACATGGCATCCCGGCCGCGGAGAGCCCCCCAGCCCGCCCCTGTGTCCTCCGTGTCCCCAGTGGCCCCACCCCAGCACGGCCCCAGGGCCTCTCCCCCAGCACAAACACATTCCGGCACACCTGGCCAGGTGCAGCCAGCCCAGGGCCACGTCAGCTCGGCTCCGCTCCACCACGCCGGCTCACAGGTGAAGCTTTCCCGGGCACCTGCACATAGGGCTGTGATGGGGGGGTAGGGGTGGGCTGTGGGGGTCATTGCAAAGTCTGGGGTCCTTGTTGTTTCACCTGGGGTGGGAGGAGAGCGCTGGAGTGGGAGGTGGGGGGCAGACTGCCTCTTGCAGCCGGAGGGAGCTGCAGCTGCTTCCAGCTGGGTGTTCCACATGTCCAGACTCTGTCCCCTGCAGCCCCACAGACCTGAAACCTCATCTCCTAGATCCCCCTCAGACCCACAGCCCAGTCCCTTGTTCCCCCATGGACATGGGCCCCTGTTTCTTGGATTTCTCATATACCCTGCTTTTCTCATCCTCTGGGTCTGCCCCAGCTCCCCCATGAACCTGGGGTCACATCACTGAGGTCCCCAAAGCTCCACACGGACACAGGGCTTGCCAGCTCTTAGGATCTGACACTCCCTGTCCTTCTGCACACCTCTGACCCCAGATCACTCAAAGATTCCAGTCCCCTCACATCCCACTTTAAGCCCCCCACCCACTGGCTTTTCCAGGGACCCAGGCATCTCCATCCCCAGTGCCCTCCAAAGCACCCCCTTCTCCAGCTCCTGCAGCCCTAAACCCATTTCTCAGCCTGATCCCTACTGCACCCCCGCCCCCTCTCCACTCTGGGCTGATGCAATGTCCCTCAGCCCAGAGCTCCCTCCGTGCCCTGCACCATGCAGGTTTGCTGGAGGAGTATCATGCTCACCCAGGCTGCCAGAAGAAGATGGGTTGGTGGGTCTGGCACGCTCCCCCCTCACCCCGCTGTCTCCGGGGCTTGTTTTCCGTTGCCTGCGGTTTGTTTCAGTGACTCAGGCAGCGAAAGCAAGTCTGGGAGGCTGCGGAGCCACTGCTGGGAGAGCTGCACTTTGGGGGGCTGGGGAGGAGAGGGTGCAGGGAGCAGCCGGGGCTGCCGGGCTGTACAGAGCTGGACACCCCACTGAGAGGTTCAGGGGAGCTCAGGAGACAAGTTGGGGGAAGAGAAGCTTTTTAAGAGCTGTTACCTCCAAACAGGATTGGTGGGGAATTGCTGGGGGAATACAGTGGTCTCTGCCCATGTCTCCCCTTGCCAGCATCTGCTCTTTGTCCGTGATGGAGATGGGCAGCAGAGGTGGAGCTCAGTAACCAAGGGACCCCCTGTTTCCTAAACACTTTGGACACCCCCTTCCAAGAGGAGACACCAGCTCTGCTGGGCTGTGCCACCCCAAATGAGCATCACTCCCCTTGGGCTGCAGCTTCTTATGCAGGGCAGGCACATTTTAGCTGCAGTATAAATAATAACTGTGAGTCTGGCATGGCTGTATCCTGATTTCCATTAGGTTCATCTCTTGTAATGATCACTTTCCAGAAAGGCAGCTAAATCCAGCAAAAGATCTCATCCTTTTGCCAGACATCAGTGAAACACTACAGAAGAAGTTGTGAACTTGGCTGTACAGTGTTGGACTCATGGAGTGGAAGTGGTGGCAGCTGCTGGCACACTGCCTGGCTGCCTCAAGCTGTGGGATCCTGTGGAGGGTCCACTCCTGACCTGGGGGACAGAGACTCTGACAGCACCCCACAAGTGCATATAACAGCTGGAGCCATGGGTGACAGGGAAAAGCCTGGCCAGATGTGTCTTTTTGGAGCTGGTATCACCTTTCTCCATCATAAGTTTCTCCATGAAATGTCTTCCTGTCTTCAGACTGTACCCAGCGCTGCCCAGGACAAGCAGATGAAGATGGGGCCATCCTGGTTTGTGTGGGTGTTGGGGGTTACCCAGCTTCTATGGATGCCAATAAATATGTGCAGCAGGTTGGGACAGGGCTGGGTGCTGTGGGACGGTCACAGGCTTAACTGTCCCTGGGGCAGGGACCATTCAGAAGAGCACAGAGGAGACAGGGAGGTGGCAGAGCTGTGGGATGACCTGGTGCCACCAACTGCTGGAGATGCACTTACCCACCCCAAAACTCTGGGCGCTGCAAAGGAACCCCATGACGATTATCTTGGAGGTGGAGGGACCTGGTGAGGACTCACCTGTCCCACCCCAGGGCTGTGTGAACTGCAAGGAGACCCCAGGACTGTGCTGCTGGAGCTGGAGCTGGGGAAGGGGCAGGCACGGAGCCCCACGGTGGCTCGGACAGTGCGGACGCTGCCGCCGGCGCCGCGCTGCGAGGCGCGGGGTCCGGGGCGGTGCTGGCCGACCTGCGGGGCAGGAAGCGAG
>WBNO01030454.1:595894-608342 GCA_013400575.1 Peucedramus taeniatus
CTACCGTCACCCTGTCCTTCCATCTCTTCATCGACCCTTCTTTTCTTCCAACCCATCTTTCCACCCACCCACCCACCCTTCCCCTGTGCTTCCATCCATCCTTCCACCCCACCCACTTGTCCCTGCATCCCCCTTTCCATCCCTGGTACCAGCCAACCCCTCCATCCACCCAAGGTCCCTTCCATCAGCCTGTTTTCCCATCATCTTATCCATTACCTGCCCTGCCATCCATCGATCTCTCGCACTTTCTTTCCTCCATCTACCCACTCACCATCGTCTCTTCTGTCCTTCCATCCATTCACCCATTTCCTTCCTTCCTTCTATCCATCTATCCATCTATCTCTCCTTTCCATAGCAGTTCACTCCCCAAATGCCGACGGACATCCTTGCTTCCACCCGCCGCTCCTGTCGCCCATCCTGCCACCCAGCCGCCTCCTCTCCCTCTCCCCCTGCCCCACAGCGCTCTCCCTCACTCCCTTTCTCCTCCCTACCCCAGCCCACGGGATCTTCTATTCCTATTTAAAAGCTTCCCCGGCTGGGTCGGAAATCGGATTTCCTTTTTCCTGGACGCGTTTCCTGGCTTCGCCGCAGCGGCGGGGCAGGCAAGGGGGAGCGGCCGGGGGCTGCGGGGACGCTGCCCGCGGGTGGGCGCTGGGGGGTCGCGGTCCCGCCTGGTTCCAGCCCTCCCTCCACACCACCCGCGTCCGCTTTTTCCTCCAGATCCAGTCGGGGAAACTTTGTTCAAAGACGGGAAGAGCCAGGCGTGGGGGTCTCTCAGCCCCGGCGTGCAGAAAGGTAAGAGCACCGCTGCCCCTTCCCCCGGACAGGCCCCGCTCCCCTCGGCCGGCACGGAGCGGGGACCGCGGGGCACTCGCATTCTCTCCCGCCCAGCAGCCACCTGGAAAGGAGACCCTTTCCCGTCCTTTGCCTGGCACTGCCCATGCAGGACACGGCCACCGCGGATTCCCCGTTCCCTGCCGCTGCGAGTGCCCCCGGCTGGGAGCATCCTGCCGCCAGTTCCCACGGGGACAGCGGCGAACCCCGACGGTCGGAAGCTCCCGTCCGTGGCATCAGAGAGGAGCGGGGTTCTCATTCCCCCGAGCCCCGCAGCGGGGAGAGTGCAGGGTCCTAACTCCGGTCTCCCAGGAGCTCCGGGACATCCGACGGGAGGGAGCTGCCAGCCATCCCGGGAGTGGGGCGGGCTAATCCGGGCTCGGGAGATCCGTTCCTGCGAGGGGAGAGGAGAGTTGAGACATCATTCGTGAGGGAGCTGCCAGTGAAGTGCTGGGGCTCGGACAGGGCTCGGAAGTGATGTGCCCCCGGGAACCGGAGCCATCCATCTGGAACATCCCGCACAGGGTTCACGGGCATCGCCCAGGGCTGGCCAGGGAGCAGCCTGGAGCCTGCTCGAGAGCACGGCAGCACTGGGCATCGCGGGGCAGCACTGGGCATCGCGGGGCAGCACTGGGCATCGCGGGGCAGCACTGCAGCGTCTGGGCCGTGTAGCTTGCCTGTTCGCTAGGGGACAGGGACCAGGGGTGCTCTCAGCAGGAAAAACAGGTTAACTGGTGGGAGGGGGGGGAAGATGGAACTGGGAGAACCCTTTTACCTCTGCACTGCAGACTCTGCCCAGCCATACTCTAAACACTGTGCTGCAGCGAGAAGGATCTTTTTGGGTGCCTGGATATTTCCTTAGGGAGCTCTCAGGTGCATTATCATGGCACCCTGCAGCAGGCAGGATTGAGCCTCACCACCCCACCCAGATGCACCCCCCAACGCCTCCCTGACCTCCTTGCATGGGGTGGAACACCCACGGGTGGGGGATAGCTGGAGGCCAGGGTGGGGGCTGTGGTGATGGAGAAGGTGCAAGGGCTTCGGATGCACCCTAGGGAGGAGAGATCCCCTGCCTTGGTCCCAGGATGGGGAATTAGGAAATACAGCATTTTGGAAAGATCTGGGCTCAACTGCCTGGATCAGGACGTCTGAGTGGGTTTTGGTGGAATGGAATGGATGGGAAATGGCTGTTCCCTGCTTCTTCTAGAGCAAGATACAGGGAGCACCAGATAAAATAGGTGGGTCTAAAAGAAGCAGAACAAGATGGTTTTTTGTGGGAAATGTAGCGGAGCTGTAGGGCTTCCCTGTTGCTGAAGTCATGGGTGCTAAACTTCTGTATAAGGATCCAAGCACTTTTAGACAAAATAATGTTAGAAGAGCACAGGGATAATTGCAAAAGCACATCCTCTGCTCTGGAAAGAGACTGTGCTGCAAGGACTGGCATCAGGAGCAGGGATGTGCAGGGGATGCTGCTCAGAGGAGGCAGAGTGGGGTGTCCAGGTAAGTGCAGGGCTGCTCTGCAGGGTGGCCGGGTCCCAGCAGTAGAACTGCTCCTTGCCCAAAGGTCCAGGTTTCCTCTCCCCTCATGACCTCTGGCCAGACTCGATGGAGCATGTCCTTGTGCCTCACCGTGGGCGTGTCGAGGTGTGCCAGGCTCCAGTGTGTGCATAGCCTGGCACAGGGGCACCACGGGCACCCACCGAGGACACTCCTTGGTGCGAGCTGCAGAGCAGCAGCCACGGCTCAGGGAGGACATTTTTCCTCTGGAAATAAGGAACATCACTGATGCCTGATTCAAAGCCACAGTAGGTCATGCTATGTCCTCGTCTGTCCCTCCCCTATACCTATCTGTGTCTCTCTATGGTGTCGTTCAGATCACTGTTGCACCCTGACTTGAGCTGACCATGGAGACATCTGTGCAGGGCACAGTGTCCCTAGAGCAGGGGATGTGAGACCAGCCCAGTTTGAAGCAGACATGGCAGTGGGGAATGTTTGTGTTGGGATAGATCTGGGTTCTGCCAAGATATGTCCTTCTTGGGGCTGTCGATAAAAGACCAAGGCCGTGTCCTCCCACAAAAACAAACAGGCAGGTATTCATCTTCAGTGGGGTGGGAATGTGGGTGGGAGGGATGGGGAGACTCTGGATCCAGACCTGCTGCAACCTGTGTTGACCTCTGAGCACTCCTACTCCATCTTAAGGTGCAGGGGCATCTTCTCCTCATGTCTGAGGGTGTAGGATGAGGTTGGGATGTTGCAAAGGAGACATAACCTTGTTACCATCTTATGTGCTTCTAAAGCAGGGAAGATGCAATGAGGTGCAGCCAAAACCTGGGTGTGGGAGAGGGCAACATAACAGCGGGTCAGGGGGATCGGGGCACACCCTGTCCCTCACCCTGTGCCCCAGGAGGGAGCTTTAACCTCTCTGGGGCCCGGCCTTGCAGGCAGCGGGCAGATCCAGCTGTGGCAGTTCCTCCTGGAGCTGCTTTCGGACCGGGCCAACCTGAACTGCATCGCCTGGGAGGGCACAAACGGGGAGTTCAAGCTGATCGACCCCGACGAGGTGGCGCGGCGCTGGGGCGAGCGCAAGAGCAAACCCAACATGAATTACGACAAGCTGAGCCGGGCGCTGCGCTACTACTACGACAAGAACATCATGACCAAGGTCCACGGCAAGCGCTACGCCTACAAGTTCGACTTCCACGGGCTGGCACAGGTGTGCCAGCCGACCACCCCCGACCACACTCTCTACAAATTCCAGGGCAACCTGGCACCGCTGCCCTTCTCGGGCATCTCCAAACTCAACCTCATGACCTCGGGGGTGACGCCAGCTGGCTTCTCCTACTGGCCTGGCTCCAGCCCCTCCCTCTACCCCGGGCACGGGCTCCAGCCCTCGGCCTCGTTCAGCGCCATGGCAGCCTCCCACCTCAACAACATGAACAACCATTACCATTAGAGGCTCGGCTGTGCCACGTGGATGCTCCACGTCCCTGGCAGCATGGAGCTGTGGATTTGGGAAGCTCGGCGGGGAGGGATGGGGGATGGGATTGTGCCCTGCTCTCACTTGCCCCCTTTTATGTTTGATGTGGTGTGGGGGATGGGGGGTGCTTGCAGGATAGCTGGGTTGGTTCTCTGATGTGGGTGGCTGGAGGAGGGAAGCCATCTAAATTTAAGATGAGGAAGTATCCATGATCCTGGGAGCAGATGTGGATACCTAAAGCAGGGTGTGAACAGAAGGAGAAACCATGGGCTCCTCTCCTGGGCAGGGACAGTGCCCCACCTTTCCTCTGTAATGTGGAGACGCTGCCCATGTCATGAATGTCCTTAGCTCTGCCTCCAGCCTGTGCCTGCCCTCCCCATTCCCTGCAGAGAGGAGTCAGGAGCTGGGGCCCCAGGGCACCTGTGTCCATTAATGAGGGTCCCACTGACCAGGGACAAGGAAAGGGGAACTTCCTTGACCCCTTGGTCCCCTCACCTTTGTCTCCAAAGGCTTCCTTTCCTCCATCCCTCCTATACCAGCTTCCTTCAGACCTCAGGAGAAGCCTTGGTCTGGAGAGCAGATGCTTTCTATGGGTTCACTCAGACCCAGGGCAGGGCTCTGGGGTTGGAGGTGCCAGGGATAAGTGTGGGGCTCACTGCCAGTCCTCAGGGCAAGGCCAGAGCCTGGAGGCAGCATAGCCTGGTCTCTGCAACTCCGCCCTCTCCCGAGTGCCCAAGGATCACACCACAGACAGTCCCTGACACCCTGCACATGAGCCCGTGTCCTGCTCATCACTTCCAAGATTAATGTTCCAGTTTTACTCCAGCTTTAGCCCCTCACATGCAGGGCTTGGTGGGACACCCTCCCTAAGTCAAGTGGGAACATCCCCAGGGACAAGGCAGCGTGGGAGATGGAGCAGAAGAAGGGATGACAGCAGGCCTGGGAGCCCCAGGCATCAAGGGGCAGCCCTGGGTGTCTCCCCCTGGGTTCAAGGAGCTGCCCCATCCTCTGGAGCAGGACTTTGGCCCAGTGGATGCAGAAGAGCTGGGCACGCTGAGCTCTGCACTGGCTGGGGGGTGGGATCGGTGTTCAATAAAACAGAGAGGTGCTGTGACCTGTGTCCTCTCCTGTCTGAAGGGAGCCACTCAGCAAATCCTCTCCCATCTGAGCCAGAACACCTTCAGGGCTGGGGTGGGAAGGATGTGGCCATTGTCTGCATCATCTTTTCTCCAGGCATCACCTCTGGCTCTTACAATCCCCAAGAGATAGGACAGAGCTGGAAACCTCTGGGTTTCTTGAGACACCCCTTCAGGGAAGCCACATCTGCTGTTCTCAGGCTCCCAGGCTTGCAACAGGGATCAAACTGCCTGTGCAGGGGGAGTCATGCAACTCCCCAGCCCATGGAAGGAGTGGTCAGCCCCCACCTCCTCTCCCTTCATGTCCCAGATCACAGCAGTTCCCAGATCTGGGGGCTCCATGCTGCCCCTTCTGCATCCCTCCAGGGTCTGGTCACTCTCGTAGCCTTGGTGGCATCTGCTCCAATGCACCCTTGCTGCCCTAATCAGCTTAAGGGAGTGGGATCTGATGTCAGTGTGTCCTCTGGGGAGGGCTCAGGCTGTGAAGGGGGGGTGTCTGATGCTGCTGACAGAGAACCCATGAGAGCAAAAGGAGTCGCAGGGACTGGGCAGGGGGCTGTCCCTACCTCCAGGGTTCCTGAGTGTTGCTCAGACTGGTTCCCAGGGACGGCAGGAGGTGAAGTGAGGAGGAAAAGGAGTAATTACCCACACACAACCAGCGTGAGACAGGCTGGAGACATCCCCTGACCCCAGGTTTCACTTCGCAAGGACAAAACGGGGGAAATGGCCACAAAAAAAATCGGCTCCCTCAGAGACGGGGCAGAGGGCTGTGCCCTCGCCGGGGAGCCTGCTCCGGGGCTTAGGTAACTGCTTGACGCAGGGCAGGACACGGATTAAGGGATGTGGGTCACTAGTAGCTCCTCCCTTCCCCCCCTCCCCGTCCCTCTGCCAGGGTCTGCACCAGGGAAGCCCAGGTGAGTCCGGCCCCCGCCTCAGCCCGACCTGGCAGCGCGGATCCCTGATGGATTGGAGGCGGGACGCGCTGGGAAAAGGGCTCTTACCTTTTTCGGGAGAGGGAGGGCCGCACACGCCCAGCGCAACAGGCTGCGGCTGCGGCTTCGCTGTGCTCCGAGCTCCGCTGGCACAGTCGCACCGCTCTGTCCCCAGGGGCACCGCCAAGCCGGGCACCGGCCCTGCACTCCCCGGGGACGGCAGCCAGGAAGGAAGCGAGGGGGGGACACCCGTGCGGGACCGCACCAGCGATGCTCTTGCTTGCCGGAGGATGCAGCCGGTGTCACCATGGCAACTCGGGATGCTCCCATCCCCAGGCCTCACTGGGAGCCGCCTCCCCTCACGACATGTTGAGCTTATCGGAGGGCTGAACAGAGCACCACCTTCACCCAAGCCAGCCTCTCCCCTCCCCAGAGCCCCGTCTGACCCAATCCACCAGCAGCGCTGCTTTCTGCAGGTTTCTTCAGTCACCAAAAGCACCGGCTCGGAGCAGACTGCAGCAAAATCCTGCCAATGGGCAAGCAGGGCCGAGCCCAGCACAGCTCCCCGTGGAACATCATCCCCGGCCCTGAGCAGGGGGCAGATGGGGGAGCACCGTGTCTGGCTGTGGGGTGCAGCAGCAGGTGGGGAGCTATTCTCTGTGGCTGGCAGCTGCACTCAGTGCACCCGTGGGCTTCCAACCTTCCTGCGGGGAGTCCTTGGGTGCCCTGTGCAGGGTGGGATGGGGAACACAGTCCCAAAGGCCTTCAGCCTGTGCTGGGAAGACTGAGGGAGCAGAGCACATGGCCTGGCAGCTTCCTCTGCTGCCCTGTGATTAAAGGAAGAGGATTTTTTTTTCCTACTAAAAAAAAAAAAAATAAAAACAAATGTATCTTTGTATCTGGCTTTGCTCAGCTGGCAAGAGGGCTGCCCTGACCTCAGCCTCTTGCTAGCATGGCAGGGCAACCTCTTCAACTCCTCCAAAATCTTCCAGCCCCCCCATAATGGATCAGAGGGGGAGTGGATTAGTCCCTCTCCTATTTTAGTGAAGTCATGTTGTCACTTTGTTCATTTCTCATGGTGGGAAGAGCTTTTGCAGTACAGCCAGGCCATGCTGCCCTGGGGGACACAGTCTGCCTCCCTGCCCACTCCTGCACCCTCTCCAGCTCTCCCAGTTCCCACCTATTTCCTTCTCTCCTCATCCCAGCTGCTCTGGCTCCTCAGCCCCCTACACCCATCTGCTGACTCACATCCTCTCTCCAGACACCACCTTCCTTTGGCCAGGCTCCCTGCAAAGTGCTTCGTGACTGTGGCTCAGCCAGAGCCTGCAGGTGCAGGCAGCCAGGCTCCAAACCCCGCGTGAAGTCCCTCCAGGAAAGCCACAGTGATGCCTCCAAGAGCTGCCTTCTCCCTTGGCAGTGTGCTGGGGCTGGAGCTGTACTGCCACCATAAACACAAACCCTGTCCCTGCTGCCACCAGCTCTCTGGTGCCCATCAGGGGCAGCCAGGGAGGGTGTCCTGGTGCCACTGCTGCCCAGCTGCACACTGAGACCTTGGTGGCGACTGTGCTGAGGGCAGGAGCTGAGTAGCAGGAGGGCTGGATTAATGTGCTAATGCCAGATTATGCTCTAATGCAGGCCTTCTGATGAGGGAGCAGCCCCTGTTCCAGCCCAGGGGACACTCACTCCCTGGGGCAGACTCCCCACATCTGCCCTGGTCACAGCTTGCTTCTGCCTGGCTGTCCCCTAAGGAGCTCAGTCCTCAGAAGTGACAAAGGACTGTGAGACAGGCAGAGGACACAGCACAGGGAAACCTCCACGCTCAGCTCTCAGAGAGCTGGAGGGAATGACCCAGTCCATGCAGCCCTGGCCTTCTGCCTTGCCAGGCTCTGTGGCAGAAGGATCAACCATCACAGCAGGGCTCCAAGGCAGCCAGTTCCCCTTCCTCACCTGCCCCAGCTTCCTGGCACCGAGCTGTTCCCAGTCTGTGCTCCTCATTCCCAAACACATCAGCCAGGCAAGGCCACAGGCCATGTTTTGGTACAGTGGGAGCCAAACTGTTTTCCATCCCACCTCCCTCAGTCCCATGCCTGCCACAGGGCCCCCCTAGGCACAGGCAGAGTCCTTGCAGCCTTGCAAGCTGGATGTGTCTTCCATCAGATGAGACCCTGCCTCTCCCTGAGTACAAATATCTCATCAGCCAGTTTAGTCTGGGACCCTCTGACTGTCTCAGCCATTTGCTGCCATCTCTGGCTCATTTTGCCCACGTGCTCCCCAAAGCAGCTGTGACTGAAGTGCCATGGAGGCAACAGAAACCTGCACCCACGAGCCATCCCCGCTTCACCAGAGCAGCAACAGCCCAAAGCTGCAGTGGAGCCCGTGCTCGAGCAGCTCCCACAGAGGCACAAGAGAGACCTCCCACTCCCATCTGCCTCGAGGAACAGCATCCATCATCCTTGCAAATGAGGAAGGCCTTGTGCAGAAGGCTGGGCCAAGGCAGGTCCTTCAGCAGCCAGGCAGGTGCTGGGTCTGCATCATCCAGAACGTTTTCCTCCCATGGAGCATCTCCAAGTCACTCTGGGAGATGATGACAACTCTGAATAGCAAAACCATGGCTTCCCTGCTATTTGACATGGAAGAGGCATGGCTTGCCAGGCTGGCTGCTCCTGCTGCCTTATCACCTCTCCATGCCCAGTGCTATGGCCAGCTCATCCAGCCCATGGAGTTTGCTCCACAGACAGAGCAGTCAGGCAAGGCAAGTCCCACAGAGCTCCTTCCATGAGCTTCTTCCAGGTAGAAACTCCCTTTTTCCCATGTGGCTACGCATCCTTGGGATCCCCTGCCACCCAGGGTGCATCTAAGAGCCCCGTGCACCTTTGGGAAGGAAGATAAGGGTGCTTTGGCCTGAGAAGAGACCTCCTTGGGGCAGGAGGGGCTGAACCCAGGCTGCAGTGCTGCTGCTGCAGTGTGGAGCAGATGGGGCACACACTGTGAGGCATGGGAAGGAGATGTGTTGCTGCTGGAGGAATTTCAAACTAGGAAAGTGCTGGGATCCCTCACCTGGATCCCTACAGTGATTGATCACTCACTTGGCCCTGTTGCTCTACTTCTAAGTCCCAAAGCCAATGTGAATCCTCCCATCCCTGGAACCCCAGACACTGCTGGGTCCTGTGGCTGGCAGCACAGGGGGATGCCCAGTCCTTCCTGAGAGAGTCTCTGTCCCTCACTGCTCCTCAGGGAGCAATGGTGGCTGCAGGGATCACAAATTTGGACACAAGCTCTATCCATTCCCCTTGCTGCTGTCCAATAGCTGGTTCTTGAGTCCAGACCATCAATCATGCAGCAGCACACGAGTCTGGCATGTCAAATCACAGTTTTACAAAGGGGAAAACCAAGCTCCCTAGCCTGTCTGAGGTTCTCACCCTGAGATTCTCAGTAGCCAGCCCTGCTTGTGTTCTCTCACGTCTCTTTTGCCTTGGGGGGAGCAGAAAGCTCCCAGACAAGGTAAGATTAGCACTATCCCTGCCTCGCTCCCCCCAGCAGCTCTACAAGGTCCTCTGGGGTAGGGAAAACCAGACAGGTCTCCCTCCCTCCCCACCTCCAGTAAGGCTCTGGCTGAGCCAACGGTGCATATTTAAATGCATGGGAGCATCTGAGCTCCTCTCTCATTCCTTGACATTTCCAGAGACTCCAAGCTGTCTTCAATTACCAGTCTGCAATTAGCTCTTCCTAAATCCCCCAGTGAGGCCTAGGACTCTTAATCAATGAAACACAAGGGAGGAGGGGAAGGACATGGCCTCACTGCAGCTGGAAGAATCTTAAGAGGCCGGGGCTTGAAGCTGGAATAACCCTGTGAGTGTCTCTAAGGAGATCTGTAGGGTGGGAAAATCCCCCAGTGCTGGGAGGTTGTTCAGCTCTGGGAGGAGACTCCATAAAGCCCTACAGCTGGGAATAGAAATCACTGGACAAACACCACAGCTCAGGGTGGAAATAGCTGGTACCAATGGCTCAGGAGTTACCCTGTGATGCAGGCCACCTTGCTGTATTCATCTCACCGTGCCTCAGTTTCCCTCTCTGCAAACGCTGGTACAGGAGAGTCAGGGCTCTCCCAGCAGCCCCACAGGAGCTAGAAGGCTCCAATTCCACCAGTGTAAGCCAAAGCTACCTTTCTCCTGACAAGATGGGGGTATGGCCAAGGTTGGGGTGGCTTGGGAATGCCTCGTGGCCCAAGGTCACATGAATGTCAATCTAAAGGCACAGACCAGAGCAGCCATTAGGAGAGGGAGGGCAGGAACAACATTGTCTTGTTGGGTTCATACAGCCAAGGAAAAGCCTTGCACAGCACCCTGCCAGGTCAGCCCCCGTCACAGGGACATCTGTGCCGTCTTCCTGGCGGCACAGCTTTGCCTGAATGAGCCAGATTGGGCCTAATTAGCAGCTCTGCTGATGCACACAAAGGTAGAGAGAATCCAGCTTACCCTCCATGACCTGCAGAGCCAGCACAGCTCTTCCCAGCGGAGGGGAGCCCGAATGCCTGGCTCAGCGGGGCTGTGGAGCACTGGATGCAGACCCCAGCCAGAGAGCATGTGAGGCAGCTTCTGCTACAGAAGTCCTGGAAAATTCAGCACCCTGAAGCATAGCAACCAGTTTTAAAAAAGGCAAAGCTTTCCCATGCTCCACCCCTCTCCCTGGAGGTCTGCAGAAGCACAGGGCTGGTAACAGGGATAGCAGCACAGCTCCCACGGCCTGCTGCTGCCAGGAGAAGGGAGCTCAGCCTTGCAGAGCAGAGGTGGGGAGGAACGAGGTGAGGGAGGGCAGAGCTTCAGGAAAAATAAAACGAAATTTAAAAAAAATGGAGGTGACATGAACTGTGGCATCCTGTTTAAATTCAGTGTGGCAGACAGGCATCAGGAATTTCCATCTGGATTGGAGGAGGCCAGGAGAGATCACAAGGGTCCAGGAGACACTCAGGTGGACCAGGACTGGCCTTGGGCACAAAGAGGGGTGAAAATTTGACCGCAAACTCACACCAGGGAGTAAAACCCCATTTGGGAACCAGGACCCCCCATCCCTCTTGGGGAGGAGTGGGTCATGACCAGGAGCTTGGGGTGTTACCCCAATTGCCCTTGCACCCCACAGCCCAGCAAGTCCAGGAGCCACCGCCAGGCCCATCCAGGCCACCTCTTTATTCTCCAGTGAAGCAAAGCAAGAGGAGAGGAGACCCCCTTCCCATAGCAGGCCCCCTCCGTTTGGGCACCCTAGGCCTCCTCTGGCACAGACCCCTCTTCCCGCAGCAAGTCAAGGAGGGGGAGGCATCCCCCCCTGTTCCGGGGGACACACGGGGGGGATTTGCCCGAGGGGAGGGGCGTGGGCGCCCCCCCAGCGGCTCGAACAAAGGGGCATGCGGGCGGCTCCCGCGGGGTGAGGGGCAGGGTCGCCCATGCCGGGGGGGCCCATATACCACACGTGGGCGGGAGGGGGGAAGGCATCGCCCACAGAAAACCCCCCCGGCCTTGCCCGCAATCCCCGCCTTTGTCTGCTCAGGCGCGGCAGCTCCAGCACCACGGACAGCACCGGCAGCGCTGCGGAGGCGCGGGGCGGCCCTGCCCGCGCCGAGGGACTCGTTCACATGCACCCTCTACCTNCCCCCACATCCATTTCTTCACCCCTTTTTTCTAGAGAAAACGCATCCAGGAGCCTCCGCTCCTCCGCAGCCTCCCCCTCCCCCCCTTGGCGAAGGTGGGAGGGGCAGCGCTCCCCCTCCCCGGTCTTCACCGCCGCCTCGGTGCTCCGGAGCGCAGCCCCCAGCTGGGGTCGGAGGCGGGGGAGGAGGGCAGCCGGATCCGGAGCAGGGAGGGTCCAAGCGGCGTCTCCGTGGAACTGACGGCCGGGAAAGGGGGAAGGCGAGGAGGATGCGGGGGCAGGGGGGGGAATCCGACAGTCCTTCGCCTCCCCCGCCCCTCGGTGCGCGGCCCCTTCCGCCCCCGGCGCCGGGGGCCTGGTACCTCCCTAACGGTCCAGGCTGATCGTCCAGTGCTTGGACCCGTCTCCGCCCTCGCCCTCGCTCTTGAGGTCCTGGAAGAGTTGCGTGAAGTAGTGCGGGTCCGCGTTGATTCGCAGCATCTTGGCGCTGAGGCGCTGGATGATGCCCAGGCAGCGCTCCCAGAAGCGCCCCTTGTCTCCCTCCACCAGGAAGGGCTTGAGCGGGTAGGAGATCTCGTTGCCCATGTAGGAGTAGGCGAGATAGAGGCAGGTGAGGAAGGCGGCCTGCAGCTCGGCCTGGCTCCCGATGTCTTCGCCCCGCAGCGCTTCCCGGCACAGCAGGTAGACGAACACCAGGTTGGCCGGGGTGATGAAGCCCTGGTCCTGCCAGCCCTGCAGCAGCAGCGAGCGGTCCACGCTGCGAAACCACGAGATGAGTTCGCCGGGGCTCAGCTCCTTCAGGCGGTAGCAGCGGCGGCACACGAAGTCCCCCAAGCAGCGCAGCAGCTCGCCGGTGGACGCCTGCACCACCACGCGGCGCGGAGATCCCGGGGGGCGGCTGCCGGCCGGCGGCGGCGGCGGCGGCGGCT
>WBNO01030454.1:620091-654531 GCA_013400575.1 Peucedramus taeniatus
TCCCATCCCATCCCATCCCGTCCCGTCCCGTCCCGTCCCATCCCACCCCATCCCACAAAAAGATTCTGTCCCCTGCCTGCAGTCCCACAGTCCAGCCATTGAAACTCTTCCTAACCTTCATCCTAAGCCTGACTGCACAATACCTACAGAAAAGAATCACACTTCTGTCCCTGGGCTGGGAGATCCCCTACCCAGAGACCCTGGAGCAGACAGGTTGGGGCAATGGGGCTGCATTTCCAAATTTTCCCTTCCCAGTCTCTCTGGGAAGGATTCTCTACAGCCCTGTGCTAAGCTAAACAAGCTCGGGAATTCTCTCTGCCCCTGGGGACCTCTGTCATGGACCAACCCTCCTTCAGGCTGTGAAATGCATCCTGCAAATGGACAGCCTGTGTGCCACATCCTGCTGGGATTGTCCCTGACCCAGGCTAACTCCTAAACTGTGAGCCAAAATTGTCCAGATCACTGCAAGCTGACCCAAGACAAAATCATAAAAGGACAGCACTAAAAATTCCCATAGGAGCAATCCCAGTGCTGTGCCTGGAAATGCCCTGGGACTGTTTGTTTTACCAGTGCAGACATAACCAGAGATTCCTACTCCTTTCCTCTGGAGGCTTGGAATTAAGTGGCCTGTTTACAGAGAGGCAGTGGGGGAATAGAAGGTATGTGGAGGGGGGAGCAGCTCCTCCTCAATATTTCTGGAAGCTAAACATACTCTAGACCCACCAGAGACCCTCTAGGCGTCAAAGCATGTCTTTGTAGCTCCTCAGGCAAGTAGGTGCTGCAGAGAGTCTGAATCTGGCCCTGTTGACACACTTCTGCCTTCTTAGCATCATGCAGGGGGTCATGCCTGCCCAACCCCACAGTCTTGTTGCAATCAACTGCTGTATGAGCTGGGCATGAAGGCTGGGAAGAAGTGCCTCACAGGTCTGGGGCAGGGCAGAGGGGAGCATGGGTGCTGCTGGCAGCTGCATCACCACTCACTAGCCTGGCTTGGGCAGGTACACCACTATCCCACAGTTCCAGCTGCTGCCAGCAGCTCCTTTGTGCCTCCCAGCTCCTGGCTATTAATTCTGATGGATCTACTTGGCTGGGGCTGGGGGAAGTGAAAGCTAGATGGATAACTGCATACACACTTCAGGCAAATAGTGGGAAAGGGGTAGAGAGGGACCGCGCTGATGAGAAACTAGGAAAGGTATGGCAAGGAAGGCTGGGACTGGCATGGGGACAAGAGCTGAGAGCGAGGGATCAGGGGACTGGGGCCAGAAAACAGCACCCGGTGAGCGATGAGAGGGGTAGAAAAAGCAAAATCAGCCCCAGACGAAGCTGCCGGTGCCCGCGGCTGCCCGGTGCCAGCAGCCCCGCACGGCTCAGCCCCGCTGAGCTGCCCGCACTCCTCAGCAGAGGGCAGTGGATGCACACGCACCTGCCTGCACACCTGTGCCGCGCCCCCCTCGGCACCCGCACCCCCCGTGTGCCCGGCACACCGAGGGACACGGCAGCGCCGGGGCTTTCTCGGTGCTCCCGGTGCTGCTGGAGGGCTGGCCTGGCACCCTTGAGGGACAAACGGGTCTGCAGGGACTGGACACGCTTCCGCGGGGCAGCCAGCCAGGGTCTCTGCTTGCATGACCCCAGCCCGTGCCATATTCACCGGCGATTAGCACGGCAGCAAATCAAAGTCCTGGGCAGCAAGGATGTGGCACTAAAGGCAGTCCCGAGGGTGGGAGGGGCACGGGAAGCATCCATATGGAACTGTGGACTGTTAAACTAGAACCTCTCCTCTACTTCTGCACAGGGGGAGGTGAAGAAGTGTCTGCATGAATGCGGGCAGGCTCCTGGGTCAGTGATCCCTCTCAGAGTATAAAGGGTTCCCCCTACAGCTGTATAAGCAGAGGTCCTTACAGTTATACCAGGAGCACTATAACCATATAAGCAAGACCACCATAGTGGTCTAAGGCATATGACAGACAGCCTCAAGATTCCTCCTCCACCTGTGGGAGAGTCGCCTGTGCCAGCCTATCCCTGTGGGAGACAAAGCACTCTCCCCTCCCAGTGCACCCCAGGTCTCACTGTCTTGGTGATGCCTGGCCCATCTGGGCTGGAAGAGAGAGGGGGCAGGCCTGGCAGCTATGGAACATTCAGGCCAGATGTGCAAGGTACACTTTACAGCAGCAAGCCATGAGGAGGCTGCTGAGCTGAAGGCCTGTACTTAGCTGGCTGTGACATGGCAAGGGAAGAAAGGACATTCCTCCCTCAGGAACAGTTTGCACACATAGCGTCATCCCCTCGTTATTAGGAGGGAAGCCACAGAGAGGGTGTTCCCAGACCCCAACCCCACCACTCCTCTTCAGGCCAGGGTGGCCCCATGAAGGGTGGTGGGAGCTAGGCAGGGAGCAGGGGTCTTGTGGGATGCTGCCTTTGCCATCAGATCCACAAGTCTGTGTCGCTCTCAGCCTCTTGGTTTGCTGGAAATGTAGGAGCTATCCTGGCCTGGATTCAGCCAAATCAGCACTTTGGGTTGAGCCCAGCTGTCACTGAGCCCAGGCTATGGCTGAGCACGCCAGAGCCTCACCAGATGCTGGAGTATGTCTGCCTTTGCTGGCCATCCGCTTGTGGCTTTCCTGGGCCATGGGGAGGCCTGCAGCAGTGCTGGCTGAAAGAGATTCCCAGCCCATCCTGACAGAGGCTGTCGTCTGCCTTGCCAGGAGAGGCATGGTTTGAGGAGCTTGGCTCAGTGTCTCTTTCTTGGAAAACCCTCCCAGGAGAGATGCCTGCACTGGCCCAAGGTCATGAAACCCTGTTTGGATGGAAGAGTCCTCAGCTGGGGCAAGGCACTGAGCTGCTCCGTGCTGGGGATGGGACATGCCCTCTGCTCCTGTTCACAGTCCCACAGAGCTCTGCTAAGACAGTGGGAGCTGAGCATGTCCCAGACCCCAAGGCCTGTCCCACCAGCCCAGTTTCACAACAGACACAGCCAACACTGAGTTCCAAGAATGATTTCCCTGCTAAGGAAAGATGAAGCTGCCACACTAGCCCTGCTTGAGATCCTGCTCCTTGAGCCCTGCTCTAAGCTTACACAAAGCTCTGCCATGAGATGGGGCATGGAAGGTCAAGAGATGGAGCAGAATAATGTGACTTCAGAGCCAGGAATTATAAATTCAGAAGGATTTTCAGAGACCAGGGAATCCTGGAAAGTAGACCAGACAGCTTGTTCCTGGCTCTGCCAAGGAAGGTCATCAGTTATCAGAGTGGCAGCAGGAGGCAGACCTGGTGATTCAGAGCAACAGCTTGGGTATAGGATCTTACTTGCCTAAAGCCAAAGGATGCTTCTGAGTGATGGGACAGAGGGAAGGGCAGAGCAATACTGCAGCCTTTGGAGCTGGTTTTGTCCTGTCGGGAAAAAAGCTGCCTTGGTAATCTTTCCACAAACCCTGCATGTTTGTTTGTCTCATGACCTGTGTACTGGGAAGGGTAAACCCTGAGCCGATACCCATCCATTGAATCTAAGGTCTCGGAGAGAAACAGACCCAACCCCTCCGCCAGTGTTTCCAGCAACCACAAGGCAGCAGCCATGCCCAGGTGTCGGGAAACATCAGAGCACGTGTGTCCTGTCCGCACGGCTGAGAGCGGCGTGTGGGCGTTGGGACACACCTGGCCAGAAGAATCCCAGCAAATTACTTCTCCTTGATGTCTGCCAGCTCGTCATGGCAGAAACACGGCCTGCAAAGGGCTTGGTTTAGAAGGAGCGCCGAGGGGTGCCAGGGCTGAGTTGCTGCCAACTCACCTGTCACTCCTTGCACGTTGCCCTGGGGCTTGCAGGCTGGGGGGAGGCAGGTGCTGGGGAGCCAGCTTGGCCGAGCTGTGGCCGAGGGAGCGAGCAGGTAGGGAGCTGCCTCTCCCAGGATCCTTGCTCCCGCTCTGCCAGGTGAAATGTGGCTGTGGAAAGTGTGAGACAGATTCAGATGTGTTTTCTGCACCCTCCCCATGACTTTCACAGAGGCCTTTGCAGTGGTGTTGATGGGGAGGTTGTCCCCAATTGGGAGCGCTCAGTATGGGGGAGCACAAGACTGTGAGGCTGGGGAAGGCTTGCTCACCCCTGCAGCCAGCCAGGAGACCAGGGCTGGCTGTGTTGGGAAGGAGCAGCAGGCAAGAGACCTGCAGAAAAGACCTTCCTGTTCAATAACCAGATCTGGCAGCCAGGCAGAGATGAGTATCAGGCAGTGAAGGGGCCAAGGGGCCATGCCTGCAGAATTGGGGATGGTTGGGGTCTATGATAGCTGCATGAGGAGGTGTCTGGATGCCATGAGATGCTGTGCAGCCTCCTCATACAACCCATGAGACTGTAGCACAATGTAAGCCAGACCCTCATGCTTTTCCTCCACTTCCTGTGGGCCAGCAGAGCCTTGGGGCAGGCAGGCTCAGAGGGGCTTATATACACCCCTGCAGCCAAGCACAGGACCCTGCTCAACAAAGAGGCATCACACAGAGGCATCTCTCCTGCACTAGACCTCCCCTGTGTGGGCACAGATGAGGGGCAGATGTGTTCTGGTGGGCACAGACCCCAGGTTAGAGGGATGTGCTGCTGTGAACACAGGCCCCAGCCCAGCTTGGTGATGGTAAGCATATGAACCAGCTAGGTCCTTGCCTTTTTTTGTGAGGTTTTAGTGCAGAGACACACAGTGTGTCTGGTTGGTGCTGGGGATGCACCAGGGTGATGCTGGGGATGTGCAGCTTGGGAGGGATGTCAAGCAAGACCGGGCAGTGTGGGCAAGAACATGCTGGCAAGGACAAGGAGAGTCCTGGACACTCTTGCCAGTGTGACTGAGGTACCAGCAAACAGAGAGGTGGCATCACCACCAGCCAGATTTGCTGGTGTTGCACAGGCTGGAGGGTGCTGGCAGGGAGCAGCACAGAGCCCAGGCCCTTGGCTGAGCCCATTGTGTGCGAGGCAGTGCCAGGACAAGGACAAGGGCAGGTTATACCTGCAGGACAGGAGGCTCCGCTTCCGTGACGTGTCACAGCGGGAAGGGCTGGGGGAGCCTGGGAGCCAGCTCTGCACCATGGGCACCCCACAGCTCAGCTGGGGCACACACATGGCAGCTGAGACTGCCCATGGGCATTAGTGCATAATCCCTTTTTCTGCTAGATCCCAGTGGCAAGGAGATCTGGCGCAAGAGAGACCTGATCTCTTTGTCCAAGGCACTGATGGATCTTCCCCTCTTAGCTGAGAGCACTGCAGGAGCAAAATCTTCCCCTGGCAAGGAGGGGCCATATCTCAGCACCATTAGCCATCTGGACATCAACATTTGTGAGCATGGACATGCATTTGGATGTTTGAAGGCTAAAGGAGCTTGTCTCAGCAGCCAGGGCCTCTCTCCTACCACACTGTGGGCATCTCTCACCTGCCCACAGGAGTCCATGGGGCCTGCAGGGGTCCATGACGACTGGCCCAGAAGATGCTCTTAAATTTTGGAAACCCTGTGGCTTGGGTCTTGGGCCAATGTGGACCAAAACATCTGTCCCAGATGATGCTTTCTCTGGTATTTAGGACCATGATCCAAATGGGGGAGGTTACAGCCTCCACCCCACTGCTTCTGCCCTCAACCTGGCTTCAGATAAAGGCTGCCAAGACCCAGTCAGGCAGTGGTCACCATCTTCTGGTTCAGATAAGGAGGCTTCACCACCTGCACCCCATGCTGCTCTCCCAAGGGTTTTTGAGGTCACTGTTCCTCATGGATTTGGCAGGGATAGAATTGAGGCACATCCTGCTATGGCCCCTTCCTGTCAGTGCTTTGTCCTTCTGAGGGATGGTTGATGGGGAAGGTTTTGCAAGGCTCCACAAAGTAGCCACCTGGCTCCCTGTCATCAGAGCAGCACAGGATGGCACCTCCCAGCCACGAAACCCTGGGGAGATGCTGAACAAAGCTCAACTTGTATAAACCAAGCCAGCCCTGGTGAGGTGTCTGCCACCTCCCTGGCCTCCTGCCCTCCCTGCTCAGCCTATCTCAGCCCACATTTAACAATTACCTCCTCTCCACACAGCTCCCCAAGTGCTCTGAGAAATGCGGGCCAATTCCCCACTGGCAACTCCTGTCTGCCTCCCAGGAGTTACGTCAGCGGGGAGTTGGACCATGCACATCTTCTGTGCAGCACCTGGCTATGTGGGAGCCAGCACCAACCCTGGGCCTGCCAGGGGTGATCCTGGGCATTGGCTCAGCATTCCCAGGAGGCAACAGCATCCCTTCTATGCTCCAGCAAGTGAAAGATGGTGCCCTGCCCTCGAATTGCAGGGAGGGGGGTTCTGGCAGGTGCATTTACCTGAGCTGGAAGTGGTCCAGGGGAATGGATTTAACACCCTGGCTCAGGTTGTAGGGGAGCACCGAGACAGCAGGGCAGAAGGCAGCATGTTGTGGCTGATACTTGGAGTATCAATCCCAACACAACTCATCTCTCTTGCAGACTGTGCTGAGACAGTCTGTCCCATCCACATGTGCCTGCCCTTGGCTAACAGTGCAGAGACACCGTGCAGAGAGTCAGCCTGAGGTCCCTGGAAGCCACCACCCATGTGTCCAGCTCCGTCCCCTTGCTGAGAGCATGCACAGCTCGGCACATGACATCTGGGTGTCATGGCCAGCAGGAATCACTCCCACAAAACCAAGCATCTCTCGAAGCATTGCCACTGCATGTCCTGGGACAGCCATGCCCAGCTGGCGTGTCACAGTACTGGACTCAGCAGTGCTCAGCCTGGCATTGCCATCGGGTGTGGCAGTGTGGGCTGTCCCCGTCCCTCCCTCTCCCTGTATGGACGCTGCACTGTCACCATGGGAGAGGGTGGCACTCCTCCCCATGCTGGCAGGACACAAGCCACCTCCTTTCCCCAGAGGGACCCAGCTCTGCCGGGCTCGGCACGGGAGGCTCCTGGTGACACCAGGCTGGGCGAGCAGCGAGGAGCACGGTGATGGTGAGCCAGCCCCCGGGCACAGGGCCCCACAGCTCGGGGGCATCGTGCTCAGGGCTCCTTACTGGGAATACTGGAGGGACTGGGAGGTAAGGCAGGGAGCAAAGGTCTTCTGCACCCATCTCTCCCAGCTGGGACAATCCTCCTTCACTCCATCTTTTCTCCCACTCCTCTTCCACCCATGCAGCCTCCTCAGCCCCTGCCTTCTGCTTCCCACACGCCTCCTCTTCTCTTCAGTGGTACCCAAGGGACCTCTGGGTAGGGCTGAGAGACTGGAGCAGGGGACAGGGCTGGGGGACGCTGCAATGATGTAACATCCTTGTGCACAGAGTGGGACATCCCTCATGTGATAGTCTGGGCTCACTGTGCAAGAGATGACATCACTGGGGATCTTCTGGTGATCTCGTATTTTGGGCAGCCTCACCTCCCTGGCTGCTCTCAAGGGGTGCCCATCACGAAGGTATCTAAGGGCACACGCTCAGTCCGTGTGCTCTGGAGCAGACACAGCCCTGAAGTGGTGGTGTGAGAGAGTGAGATGGGTGGTGATGTGGCCCATGGTGGTGATGTGGCCCTGCCATCCCCTTGTGCCTGTCTCTGCCAGCCCTTCTGGGCACAAGATGGCTCTCTTATCTCCTGGATGGCTGGTGCTAGCTCTGGCCTGGCTTTTTGAGATTCCCTGTACCCTTAACCATCCTGGCAAAGGAGAGGGAGCTAGCAGCTGGCCCAGGGGCTGGAAATGGCAAGGAGACTCAAATACCCACCGGGAGGTGGAAAATGGCCCAGAGCAGGAAGCACAGCAAGGTGGGGTGTTGACGTCTGCCATCTATTATTCCCGCTCTGCATCAAAAGGCTGAGATGAAAGTCTCTGGCCACAACCCTCACCACAAAAACGTGGACCCCTCTCCTGAAATTACTGCTCCCCTTGAAGGAGGAGAGCAATTTGCCTGAGTGGTGGAGGAGAAAGCCGTGTTTACATGCCAGGTTTCAAGTGCTGCTCACCAGCTGCTTCACTGTAATTACGTCGTTGGGAGGGGATGAGTTGCTGGGGCTTGGTCCTGGGGTGTTTGTTTATTTGCAGCCCCAGTGCAGGGCAGGTGGCAAGGGAGAGCCACTGTGCTGGCAGCTGGAGCACCAGGCTCCCACCGAGCCTGGCTGAGGGATGCTGTGGGGCCGGGCCAGCCCCAGGCTTTGCAGAGGCACAGGGGAGAAAGGTGCCTGGTGGAAAACCTGGTGGAAAAAGACATCTCTGCAGAAGACCTGGGATGGAGCTGCACCCCCAAATCCTAAAGTGCTGGGACTGCAGCAACAGGAACCCTGTGACAGGAATGGGGAGTCAGGAGGCTCCAGGAAGCACATGGACCAATTGCATCTGCAGCTCTGCTCGCAGCTTGAGCACCCCCTGAATTGGGCATGGGCTGGTCCCCAAGTCAAGAAACAGAAGTGCCTCACACCCCTGCCTAGTTCAGCCTTGATTTAGAACTAAGCTTCACTGCAGGGCATACCTGCCATGGGGCATTCACATCACAAAATGCCTCTGGGGATCTCTTCAAGGCATGCTCCTAACCCTACAGCAGCAGCACCAGGCTACAGAGACTACACAAGGACTGGGCTCCCTCTCAGTCTGGGTGACATGGGGCATGAAAGTGGCACCAGGAACAGGATTTCTGGGTCCTATTCCCATCCTGACTGTTTCTTGTTGTGTTATCCATAGGAGCTCTTATGTGTTGGCACCACAGCTGACAGCGTGCATCTTGCAGGCAGGTTGCAGGGCTAACCTACTGTCTGCTAAGTGTTTCCTGGGAAAGACTGCTTATCATCCAGCATATCCCAGGTTTCCCTTTGCTGTCAGGTTCCTCTTTCAGCCCAACCAACACCACCTGAAGGGGAGCCCCTGCAGGTTTGGGATATCTGCCCTGCAGCCAGGGCTGCTGCCAAGGGACCTTGCAGGAGTGGTTTCATCAGGCAGCGACATCAAAGACAATCCAGGACACTCCATGACAGGCTTCAGCATCCATGAACAGTGAGCAGGACACATCATGACAGCACAAATTACTTCTCCTTGTAAGGCTGGGCAGGCAGTGTGTGCAGATAGAGGGATGTGGGGGGCAATGGCAGTGCTGCTGCCCTCCACTTCACAGCCACTTCAGTTTACTGTGGGCTCTACATCTGGAGGCACATGGTAGAAGTCTTCCCCTGATTTTGCATCTCTCCTGTCACAGCCTCCAGCTTCTGAGGACAGGTGTCCTCAAAGGTTATCAGCTCACCTGGCTCAAACTCCTCCAGCACTGCAGACTCCTTCATCCTGGCAAAAAGCATTTCAGCATTCTGGTGCCCTCTTGCTAGCCCAAATATACAGAAATTAAACTCCCAACCCGTGTCTCTCAGGAGGTTTGGAACACATCTTTAGCCAGCACAGAGCTATCAATACCAGCCCAGCTTTGCTCAGCAAAAGTCCCTTCCTTTGGCAGGTATTTACCCCAGCTGCTCATGGCAGAGGACTTGCACTGGCAATGTCATGGTGTGGTACATCCTTATTTTTAGGCAGCTGTTGCAAACAGCTGGAGATTTTGGCGTCAGCTTTTTCCTCATTCTTTACTTGGAGTCAACCCTTCAGGATGCCTCCAGGGACGTGTGCATCAGTATTTGGGCCGAGAGCACAATCAAGCACAGAATCTGGGGGCCTCTTGGGATGACACATGCTCTGGTCTGGTGCAGGGAGTGTGGTCAGTGGTGTGGCAGAGGGGTGCAGCCTGCTCCGAGCAGTAGGATCCTGCAGCAGCAGAGGAGCAGCTGTGAGTGAGCAGTATGGGTGAGGCTCACATGGATGTATCCCCGTGCATGTGGCAGGCATGCTGTCCATGTCCACGCAGGCAGCAAATGACAGCAAGTCACCAGGCACCGCTGCTTGTGCTTGTCTTTATTCTCTCGCTGTGTTGCGCATCTCCTCATTTCTGATCCTCGCTCATCAACTCCCTCGGCAATTAATTCAAACAGCGATGCTAAAGCTGGAGGGAACCAGTAAGACCACCCAGCCCACTCCACGCCTCAGGCCAGACCCCTTGCGCCCCTTGTGCCAGGGAGAAAAGGGCATTCTTCCTCCCTCCTTCCCTCCGCAAGACCCGTGCGCTACGTGCAGAGTGTGATGGGGAGCGGGCCGCTGCCGACAGGGAGCTTGCCGTTCACCAGCGGCAGTGGGAGGGTGAACTGGAAGGAGCCTCCTCTCCCGGTGGAGCACCACCGCCCAGGCTTGACGAGGTGTGAGCTCCTGCGCCACCCGTACACGCCTTGTGTGCCTCTCAGTGTCTGGGACAGGTATTCACGGTCCGACGGAGCGTGCCCTATCATGCCTCCGTGCCACGGCACCTGGCAAGCGCCTCCCCTCCCTGCAGCTGCGGCTGTGCTAGAGCATTCCTCTGGGGAGGGCTGGCTCGTACCTGAGGGATGGGGACCTGCGGACAGTCACCTCCTGCTCTCCAAATGTGCTGGGCTCTTCTGCACCGCAGCACTCTCATCACCTCTTCGGCTTGGTCCCTGAAGAGAGATCCCACTGCAGCCGTGGAGTCACCAGTGGCAGCCAGCACGGAGATGTGCTCCCAGGAGCAGTTTCAGGACTGCTGTGCAGTTGTGGGGAGCACCCTGGGATAGCTGTGCCCCTTCTTTCCTGTGTGTGGCTGGGGTGGTGTGACCCTCCCCAGCTGGCGCAGGAGTCAGATGTGGGATGGGCACAGAAAACATATCAAGGCTGAGACCTCCCTGTCCCGTGGAGGGTCCCCTTCCAGCTCCTTGCTGAGTGTGGATGAGGTAGTCCAGAGGAAGTCAGAATGCTTCCAGATGTAGCCAAAAAAAAAAAAAAATGGAGTTAGATGGGGTCTTCCCAGAGGGGCAATACCTGTGGAGCTGACAATCCTGCTCCATGAAAGCCTTTGGAATGGGAAGGTCCTGCAGAGTGACACTCACTAGGGGCTCAAAGGAACTCACTGGCCAAGCTGCCTCTTTAATCTTGAAACTGGAGATGGGGAGAGGAAAATCTCTGAGACAAGAAGGCAAAGGCAGCTTCTGGTGCTGCCCAAGCTCAGTCAGAGTGGTTTCTAGCTGTGCTCAGCAGGTTCACATAGGCACAGAAGAGAAGGTTAGCGTGGGCAAAACTGAGACAAGGAGGAAGGGAGACATGGGACACCCTCCATGGGCACCAAGTCTGCTGCCCCACCTGCCCAAAGATGAGAAGAGAGCCTGCATCCCTATTGAGCCCAGCATCCTTGCAGTCAGCAGCAGCAAACAGGAGACTGCCAAGCAGCAAAGTCATCTGCTATGGGAAAGAACCCCCCTGTAGTGGCCTGAGCTGGGCATGGAGAACAGAGATATCCCAGGTGACAAGTGCCTTGAAAGTGCTGCCTCAGTATCTGCAGCAGCCTGAGTTTTCAGTTTGCCTTGGAGCAGTCAAACAAACGACCCAGTGACCCACCAGGATGGGTTCCAGCTCCATATGCCAAGTCCTGCTGCATCCCTGGTACCCGGAGCCAAGCCCAGCAGGCAGTATGGCACTTAACAGAGAATTCCAGAGAGAAGGACCAAGGCCATATGGTCCCTGCACCCCTCACCTTTGTGACCTCAGAGGGGTGTCCCTAAGAGGCCACCCCATGCTGATGTAGGTTCGGTTTGAGCTGTGTTCTCCCTGGCTCAAGCGAGCTCTTGCCTGAACCTTGACCAGCCAGGTTCCTACCGCTTTCCCCCTGCCCCGGGCCACCTTTCCCCAGAGCAGAGGGGACCACGTCTGCCACCCGGCCCTGGCCCCGGTGGGTTGTGGCATCTGCGGGTGTGCCGCGTGCCAGGGTGCCCCCGGACCCCGCGTGCGCCGGGGCCTGGCAGGCGCTGGTTAAGTCATGTGTTTGTGTTGGGTTTCTCCCCCTCCTGGAAAGTCCCAGTGCGGAGCGGTGGGGCTGAGCCGACCGCACACAGCTGCGGGCCACCACATGAGAGGAGCCAGCTCCTCGGGGATTACAGAGCCCCGGGAGCCTGGGGAGGAGGCAGGAGCACCCGCGCCGTGGCCCTTTCATCTCTCCCCTGCCTCACTCCCCCTTTCATCTCTGCCTCTCTGGCCACGCTCTCTTTTCCTCCGCTGCCTTTGCTCTCTTTGCACTTGGCCTCTTTTCCCTGCCTTCCCCCCAGCCCTTCCCACTGCACCTGGCTGTGCTGGCTGCCTCTGCACTGCTCCTGTCACTCCCTCCTCCTGGACCCTGTGCTTTCATCCCCCGACCCCCAGCTGCCTGCTCCCACCCTCCTGCACCGGTGTCCTGCCCCCATGCCAGATGTGCCCCTCCATCATCTCCCTCCTCAGCCCAAAACCTCCCTTTGCAACGGGGGAAGGAGCACAAGGTCTTCCCCCGGTGTTCTCCATCTGTGCCCAAAAAGCTTTTCCCCTTTCCCCACCTGCCCTGGTGTCCCCACCAGGTTGCTTCCAGACTCACATCCTTCCCTGGCGTGTCCTGTGCTGTCACAGCCAGGCATCCTCTTGCCTCCTCCATCAGCCTCATGGAAGCAATGAGCTGGGAATGCTGGTGGACTCTATTCACACAGTGGCCAGGTTTGGGCACTCCCTGTGACAGGTCAAGGGATACAGAAAAGTGTTTGACCTTATTCTTGCATGTCACAGGCTTGTGCCAGGGTCCAGTGTTCCTCCCACACTCTCCAAGAGGCCTGAGGTGTCCCTGGTGTTTTCTTGGCCAGAGGACCACATTTAGGACTAAGAGAGTAAAGAGCATTTGGGTCCAACAGCAGGGGCACAACACAAACTAAGTGGTCTAATGGTTAGAGCTCTCCCTCTGGTCCAGTGGCTCTCCAGGGAGATTTGGTGCCCATCTGCTTGGGGAGGATCTCAGCCACTGGGGTCTGGGCTGTGGAGGACCTCCACATCACCCCCTTCCCAAACGATATCAGCCTCCTTTCTCATGCATCTCACCACCTGCTCTCACTCCAGTGTGCCCACTGCCTCTGCTCAGATCTTCTTTCTAAGGGGCTCAGTGCACCCCAAACTCTTCTCAGCCCCTATCTTTCCCATCTCTTGCCCAGCCTCCCCCTAGAGCCTTTGGAGCTGCCCCAGTTCCATCCCAGCCTTCAGCCCAAACCCTCCCTCTGCTCTCCATCTCCACATCCCACCCATGTCCAAGCTCTGCAGGCGTGTGGCAGCCCCGTGGCTGGGGATTCCCTTGGAGGAACAAGGGCTGGTGCAGCTGTGGCTGAGCAGGGAGGCTGCAGCCTGCCCAGCCAGTGGTGGCACTCCCAGAGCCTGGCTGCTGCCAGCATGTCTGGTACCTCAGTGAGCTCAACACAGTGGTGGCTTCAGCCTTCTCACAGGGTAGGTGACCCACCCCTCAGGAGGGAGGGCAATGCCATTGGAATGCTGTGCCAGGAGGGTGGTGGGCAGGAGCTGGGCCTGCTGGGGGGAGCACAGGACTCCTGGGCTCCTCTCCCAAGCCAGGTGCTGCCTTGCTGTAGGTACTTTGCCTTGCCAAGCAGGTCAGTCAGGGCCAAACTTTTTTTCTTCTTCGGGGGCTTGCACGGGCGCCGGTGCCAAGCATGACATGTTGGGGCTGAACGTCAGGAAAGGCTCGGAGCACCTCTCTGCATCTCAGCTCACAGAACAGCGCCAGCCAGGCTCTCAGGATGGGTCTCAAGCCATGGCTACTTGCTTCTCTAGCAGAGGAAGAAGCATGGAAGCCAGTTGCCCAGACTAAAGCAGGAGAGGGGCTGCCCTCTGCTCCCCTTGGATGAGCAGACACAGTGAGGTTTGCTCTCTCGTGACTTCCAGTAGCCCAGGTGCATCTGGCTGCTTTTGGGGGTCAGCAGCTGACCAGGCTCAGCCAGCCAGCACTGCCAGCCCTGCCTGTGTCCATGCTTGTGCCACCTCAGTGCGTGGCATGGGACAGGGGGTACCACTGAGACAGAACTGTCCACTCCTGGCTCTGCTTCATATTGTGAGCTCTGATGGGAGCAGGAATGGAATTTGGATGGGGCTGGGCGTTCCCGTGTAGTGATTCCCCCAGGCAGGATCTGGCTCTGATGACTGTTCTGTGAGGGGAAGAAATACCAGAGGAGTTACTCATGGCTCATTGGGGCATGATGTAGCAACTCCTCATCGGTTCCCCCCACCCTCCAGCCAAAGTTCCTCCTGTGATCTCCTGGGGAAAGTCCCAGCCCCCCCACTACTCCCCTGCCACCCCCAGAGACCTTCCCCACCCTTGCTGGAGCTTTCCAGAAGTAAGAGATGAGCTGGGTCTTTGGGTGAGAGGAGAAAGGACCCAGCAACCGGCTGTGCTGGAGGGAATCCACTGTCCCTTTGCCCCTTCCACTCTGTGTCTGTTGGTGGGCACAAGGCCAGGGTCTGAGAGAGCACCAGCCTGGGGTATCCACATCTGGACAGCCACAGATCCAGCTGCAGACCTGGCAGAAGTACAAACTGATCAGGCCAGCTCAGGTCTCTCTATTGCCCTCCCAACAGTCACACTCAGGTCAGGTTTTCCCATCACTCTCCACAACCACAGGGGCAAGAAGTGAGATTTACTTTCGGTTTGCTAGAAGGATCTGAGAAACTTTCCTGCCCCTGGGACCAGGAAGTTCAAAGTTTGAGAAAACCACTGCACTTCACACGGCTCTAGCAGAGCCCCTGGGCTGGTGGTTCCCTCAGCAGCAGGGACCCTCAAGGATAGAGGAATTTCTAGAGCTTGGGCCAAAATACTTAATGAAACTGGAATAAGCTTTACCTGGTTTTGCCAGCATGGACTTGTTGTCTTCTTTAGAGCCTTCAGTGCCCTTTTATGACATACAAGTGAAAGGAATGGCCATTTCCTTTTTCAGTTTTGGAACTCCCTTAGTGATTTGTCTCTGTAGGAAGACGACTGGAAAGCATTGGAAAAATCTGATCCCCTCTACTGGAAACCACCATCATCATCTGCCTGGGCTGTTCTACACTGATGGTCATTCTTCTCCCTTGGGTGAAGCACCTTGAACCTTCCCACTTCAGCCCAGAACCATGTGCAGTGCTCTGCAGGGTGGAGATGTCCCTCATGGGGCAGGAGGGGGCCACGTGCCAGAAGGTGCAAGGCTGGAGCTCAGCAGGCTCGAACGGCCCCTCCGTATGAGGAAACACGGGTCCTCGGTGGGACTGGGACATATCCCGTTGGTGGATCAGGGAGAGTGGCTCATGGAAGAGAAGTTTGGAATGCCCAGACCTCGGGGAGCCAAGCCCTCAGTGGCAGCTGGCTCTGGGAGCTCAGCAGTGGCCGTGGGGAAAGGAGGTGTCCTGCAGGCGCTCTGCGCAGCAATGTGGTTGTTAGGACAGCTGCCCAGTGGCTGCTTCCTACTTAGGGAAGCACGGGGACACTGTTTTCCATAACCACAGGCACACTGGCACCTTGCCTGTGGCTCCCAGACACTCAGCCAGAGAAGCCACAGAGCAGATCTTGAAGACTGGTATTGCACTGGGAGCCAGCTGGCCCCAAGAGGAAAATGAGATGCTGCAAGCAGATGCCTGTGCCCTGGAGCTGCCTGCACCCCGAGTGTGCTGCCTGCAGCCCAAAGCACCCCTCCAGCACAGCCCTTGCACCCAGCCATGCCACCTGCAGACTGACTGAGATCAAGGGATCTTATGTTTTCCTCTGAATGTCCCAGGCTCACCAGCTCACACAGGGTCTCTAAGGACCAAAGAGCACTGGGCACTGTGCTGGGAGTCTCAGCCTAGGTGTGCTGGCATTACTGGCATGTTCTTTCACAATGCTGTGTTCCTTTAAGTGGCTGGCAAGGCAAGAGCCTGCTGCAGCCTTTGCAGAGGGAGGAGGCCCAGAGCCTGGTGCCTCGCTGGAGGATGTGATATGTCCTTGGGGGAATGGCCCTGCCCTGCATCGCTTCTCTGCATCATCATCAAACACACCTTGTCCCCTCTCTGGTCCCCTCATGGGGGAGTCATATCCTAGGATCCTGCTGTTGCAGAGCAGGTGGTCTGGGATTAGCAAGCAGGGGGTGAGAGGGCCAGTGCAGTGTGGTGAGAGCTTCCGTGGTGAGTCAGTCATCACCCTGGGCAGCCCTGAGATCACAGGCACCTGCAAAGCAGCCCCTGGGAGGTGGGAAGCCAACGTCACCTACCAAGTGCTGGAGCAGTGATAGATGTGCAGAGCTCCACTGCCCTGAGCAGCACGACCTTAGGGACACAGGGGTTTGGCCAGCCTGGGAGGGAGGGGAACCTCATGGGGTCCAATTAGTTCTTGGGGTAATGTCCAAAAGGAAAAAGTCTTGGGGATTTGGAAAAAGGGCCTTGATACTGGAGATGGATATTGGAGATGAAAAAGTAAGATCTCAGGAGGGAAAATGAGCTGCTGGAGCATGCCCTGTCAGAGTAAACTTGCCCCACGGGAACAACATTGCTTTCATGCCTCACAGGGCAAGCCTGGGTGCCCCAAAGCCCAAGCTGAGATCCTGTTCCCTGCAAGAACACCAGCCCAATGTCCCTGCTGCTGGGAGCCACTGTGGAGACCTCGTGTCTTGCTGTCCCTTCTGTGCTGGCAGACAGAGCCATGCAGGTGCCACAAGGTCACTGAAGCTCCTGTACTTCCTTCCAGCACCTACAGCATTCTCCTCCTCTCCTCTCCTCACCTGGTTCCACGCGCAAGGACCCCATCCACATGGTCCCTCCTGGAGGGGAAAAGCCAGCCCTCCCATCCAGGGGTGGTGAAGGGCAGAGCATCTGTCCCAGCTCCAGCTGTGTGCGTGAGCGTTATGAAATGAGGCCACTCCCAGCTGGACCCGGGCTGCTCGCTTCCTTCCAGCCTGGTATTTTCCTCCTTGATTAAGGCTTTTTTTTTTAATTCACTTTTTTTTTCTTTCTTTCTTTTTTTTTTTTTTTTTTTTTTTTGTGTAGCCCCAAGGGGTGCACAGCCGTGGGAGGAGCAGGGAAGTTATCAGCCAGGAGACAGTAGCAGCATGATTCACTGCCTGGCCCCTGCAGGCTGCTGCAGCCAGATGGGTGCCCTCCCCACCACCACAGCAAGCTGCCATTTGTGGAACCCCACTGCCTGGTCCACCCATGCTGCCTTCCCCTCTCCCTACCCTCCAGCCTCACCATCCCTCCCCAGGAGTGTGGAGACAGTGGGGCAGCTCCCAGCCCTGGCATGGTCACAGGCATGGGGGCAACAGCCAGGATTCCCATGGGGTGGATGGGGTCTAGCATGCATCCAACTGGGCAGAAGCTTCCCAGCAGCCACCTTGCAAGTGTCTGGGATGCCTGTGATGGGTCCCCACCTCCTGCCAGTCTGCAAACAGCTCACAGGGCAGTTATTATGGGATGGCAGGAGAGCACCCGAGAGAAAGTCTCACACAAGTAGGTCAGCAGCACCGAGGGTCTCCCTCCATCCTTCTGTCACCCCAGAGGAATGGAGAGCCCTTGGCAGCAGGAAGAGCAAGGTGCTGCATCCTGAAACACCCTATGCTGTCTCCAATCCACTTTTATTCACAATCAGAAAATAACTTACCATATAATAACACAGACACACACAGCACAGCCCCGGGCACCCGCCCCTCTGGCCACGAAGCCCAAGCCAGCCCAGAGGTGAGAGGTGAGCCCCAGCCCGGGGAGCTGTGCCCTTTCTCCATCCCGTGGGGTGCTCCAACCCCATCCTGCTCCGAGCACAACCTCGCACGTGGTTGGAGGAACTTGTGCACAGTGCTAGTGTGTGTCCCCCCCACTTCCCTCCCACCCTGGGCTCCCCGTGCCCTGCTGTCCACGACCCCATCCTGCTCCATTCCGCCGGGTGCCAGCGGGCAGTCCCCCCCCCCACGCCCACCCTCCGCCCCCCCGAGTGGTGCTGGTGTCGGCGGTCTGTACAGCATGGCCGTGGGCTCCCCGGGGCCGGGAGCCTTGGTGCTCTCATGTGGGGCTGGGGGGCAGCGGGCAGCCCTGCCCTTCCCGGGTGACGACAAAGTGCTGATTTTGGAGGGTGCCGAGCATGTCCTCTCCTGCTCCCTCGGAGCGGAGGGAAGCGGGTATCGCGGCTCCACCTCCCCCCCAGCGCCAATCCCCGTCTCCCTCCCCTGCCGCAGGCAGGCGCGCTTGTCCCTGGCACCCTGGGGTGGGCACCCGTCCCTGCCTGGCTACTTGCAGACGCTGACCCACTCGGTGATGCGACACTCCTCGCAGGCCACGAAGCAGCACCAGTGGAACTTGCAGTTGCAGCGCTCGCTGCGCGTCTGCCGCAGGATGTTGTGCCCGCGGCCGCAGCACAGGCTCTCGCAGTTGTCCATGCCCGGGCTGGTCTTGTTGCACAGGCGCCCTTGAGTGCCCAAGGAGTCCAGGGCCGGTTCTCGCTCGCAGAAGTCGGGGGACTTCTCGAAGTAAACCAGCTCGCTGATGCCAGCCCGGCGGCGATGCCGAGCGTGGCCCGGCTCCAGCTGCCCGGCGTTCCGGTTGTGGGGCCGGATCAGGGTGGCCCCGTAGAAGCGGTCCTTGAGCAGGGACCCCACCAGGCGGAACTCAGGCGTCACCTGCCAGCACGTCTTCAGCTGGCAGCTCCCTGAGGTACCGTGGCATTTGCACTTTCTCCTCATGTTGTCCATCACCACCTGGGCGGGGAAGGAAGGACAGAGGAGTTAGCATGAAGGAGACGCATTTTGGGGACTGGAGAAGCCACAGTGGAGCTCTGTGTGGGTTGGCACTACGGGAACATCAAGGGCTGGCATGAGTAGCCATCAAAGCTCTGGAACTGCAAAGCCAGCAAGGCTGCACCCTGTTGCTGTGCCCAGTGCAACTCATGTCCCACACCCTGTCCCTTCCCATCCTGGTAATACCAACTGGCTTTTATGTTTCATCAAGGGATTGGCACCTAAAGGAGAGGGTGAGCTCTTTGAGCACAGGGAGGAGAAGGAGCCTGGATCTCACCTCCCACTGCTGCATCTGTGCAGCCATACTGGGACCTGCCCAGTGCTAGGGTCTCCCACGCACCTCACCAGGCAGTAGCACTGCAAGTGGGGCAGGTGGGAGGGATGCATCCCCTTCCTTGCCCCTCCCCAGGGCCTTCATCCCACAAAGCCCCAGTTCTGGGAGTCCTGGCAGCAGCTCTGCTTTTAGCTCTTGCCTGCTCTCCTTCAGCTAACCTGGCCACAGTGCCAGGGGTCTGAGGCACTATCTCACAGCACCACCTGAATTCCAAGCAAGGATCACATCCCTGACTTACAGTTTGTAGAGGCTGCAGTGTGGCCAGTGCTATACATCCACCCCCTTCAAGGGCCAGGGTGCATGGGCTGGGCTCTGGCTGTGGTTTGGGCTAGCCTGGAAGCACAGCTCGTGCAGGGATCAGAGGCCAGCGTGGAGTTCCTTGGACTACCCAGGCAAGGCTGCTGAGCCCCCAGGCTGCATGCTGGGATCCCCTACATCCCCCATCCCTGTAAGGGATACTGCTGGGGCCAAGCCAAGAGAAACAGCTCATGCCCATCGATCTCCAGGGGCACAACATGGCCACACATCCCCACACAGCCTGGAAAGAGACAGTTTATAATGTCCTCTGCTCTGTCCCAACAGGGATTCCCTGCTGGGTCATGTGCCCCCATATCAATGTGCTCACACAGGCTTCAATGAGTTCCCTGCCCATGCGGACGCCCAAACCTCACAGGCTGGGGTTTGCAGACCATCACAGGCTGACCCCCACACCAGGGCCGTGCTCCAGGGCTTGTGGGAGATTCCAGGGGACACCTGTCCCTGTGAAAGGTGCTGTCCTACAATGCCAGTCCTGCCCATCTACCTGGCTCCACGCCTGCCACATGTTGCCTATTCCTGCCCCCTCCCTGGGAGAGACACGTGACAGGAGTGCCTTGTTTAGGTAGGGGTGGGTAGTTTTTCGTCCTTGTTTTCTTGTTTTTGAGTAAATCTCCAAGTTGCTAAGCAGTTATGGTAATGAAGGCAGGCCAGGGAAACACGCCTGGAGCTTGGGGCACATGGCGGAGAGGTCTGGGCTGGGCTGGAGTTTGGCTTTCATCCTGCTGAGAGTCCTGCTCCTGCTGGGAAGAGCCTCCACCTCACAGGTAATGAGCTACCTGGCCTCTCCACCATGTCCTGGGTGTGACACCAGCTGCTCGCCACTGTTCTTGTCACTATCCCTGGGAGCACACTGGCACTGGGACCCCATCATTTCTCACATTCCCTCTCTGCCGCCTTGGCTGGACCAGGAAAAATCTGCATACAGGGCTGCAGCTGGCAGGCTCACCATTAGGATAGAGAGGACAGTGGTGTGACAGCTGGGCAGGGGTTGGTGTGACAGCTGGGCAGGGGTTCGTTTGGGCCTACAGCTGGTCACAGCAGGGGCTGAAGAAGGTGTCAAGTGTGGCCATCTCCATCACCCAAGCCATCACCGCTGAACATCCCAAGCCCAGCACCACAACACCCATCTACCCCTGACCAGCGATGGTGGATGGTCCTTCCCTCCTGCACAGGCAGCACAGAGGGGACAGGAACTGTGACAGAGCTGAGAGATGCAAGAAGGGCCCATCTGAGTCTTGGCCCCATGCTTTTGTCATTGAATTTTCTCCATGCACCCTTACCCGTCCTTTCCCTGTCTCATAGACACCCAAGTTCGACACATGCCCGGACTCGCTGGTGCTTTCTTTCACACATTCCCAGCTCCTCCCAGGCACGCTCATAAGAACTTTATCGTAGGTCTTTGTTGTGAGGGTAATGGGTAGTTCCTGGCTTCCTTTCATCCTCTCTTGCTCTCTGATCTGGTGAGTTAGGAGGACCTGCAAAGTCTCTTTCACGCTCCTGCTGCTCCTTGCTGGGGAGCTTGCTGCCTTGCCAGGGATGCAGAACACCCACCTCAGTCTTGAGTTGGACCAAGCAGTGATTATCCCAGGGCTTCCTATTCCTCAGGAGCAAGGTCACCACTGCCACTACCAGAGGATGCTGCACATCCCTTGCAGCTGCAATCCCCTGCCCAGCTTCACAGCTGGATGCAAAATGGAAAAATCAGTGTGTTTCTGCCTGGTTTCGAACCAGGGACCTTCCGCGTGTCAGGCGAACGTGATAACCACTACACTACAGAAACCACTCCTGAGGGTACCTGGATGCCACCATTCATGGAATTGTCACCTCCCTCCAGCATTGTAGGGTCTGAGCCAGGAGACAGGCCTACCCACACACATGGCACCCTCGGGATGCACAGGAACCACAGAGAGGATGCTCAGAATCAGTGAGATGCCGGAGAGCTCTGGGTGCTGCAGCTACTCGGTGCAGGGAGAGGGATGGTGCATGGCAGGGCATGGCACGAGGTGTGCACGTCCACATCACTGCTCTGCTAAAGAGGTTCCAGCCTCAGGACTTGGAGGGGAGGACCACAGAGCTGCTGCAAGCACCACAGCCATTTCTTTCCTGGGAAATCCCAGGAGATTGTTCCTTATTACAGCAGGAAAATTGCTCTTAGTAGTAAGTGGGGCTTGGGTGGGTGTGGGACCCACAGCATTGCTAAAAGAGCAGGTGGGGAGTTGGAGAACCCATCCCCAGGACCAGCCCTGGCAATAAGCACGGCACCAAGAGGCACAGAGCAGGCACAGCATCATCTCCTTGTTCCAACGCCTGGCACCCACAGCCACCACACATGGCTCACACCCTCATGTCAACAAGGTCCCTGAGCTGGGCAGCTTGTTCAGGTATTGGTTCTCCACCTGCACAGGTACTGTTCCCCCCTTTATTCCTTTAGTCTTCTTCTGCCTCTTCTCCTAGCTCCCAGGCTTCTTTCATCAGTCCACATCTTGTCTCTGAAGCCACCAAGAGCTGACATTGCCAGTCTCGTGCCTGCCTGCCCTCAGGGACAAGCAGACCCCAGGCATTTCCACTGTTACTGGATCCCATGGGAAATGTTTCGTGACATCCTGCCAGAGCAAATATTTCTCTCTCACCTTCCCTTCCTTCTGCAGGCTTTGAGGTTTCCCTTGGGAAATAGGGAACACAGACCACAGGTTTCTGAGCACTGCCAAGAGTCCCAGAGATCTGGGGCATGGAGAGATGTAGGGGAACCAGGGTGAGCCCTGCAGTCAGAACTGGAATGGGGGTCTTGCCCAGATTGGGCCAGAGCAGTCTGCAGAGGATTTAGCTGCCTAACATGGAGTGAGCTTTCACCACACACAGGCAAACCAAGCCAAACAAATCAAAAGCTTGGGTATTTCCCAGGCATTTACAGCTTGGCCAAACTGGGGTGGCTTCTCCAGGGTGGTAAAGCTCAGTTCCAGCATCAGGATAAGCCACACATTAAGGTCCTGCTCTGCAGCATCCTCACCTCACAGCAGGCTTCAAGCATGCTCAAAGCAAGAGGCACATCCAAATGTCTGACCCATCCCAAGGAAACATTCCCTGTGGAATTCTGACCTTTAATTATTTATTCCTGCAGCCACTACACATCCCTTGGTACTGCCCTAGCAGCATCTGGCTGGGGTCTTGGGGACATGTGTCCTGTTGGATTCAATGGATGTGATCTCTCAGGCACCTGCTGTGAGCAAAAGCAGGCAGTGAAATGCAGCCATCCTCCCAGCCCCTCCTGCCTGCATGCTTCTTGTCTCCAGTGTCAGGCTGCTTTTAAACCTCAGCTTCCAGACAGAGTGAGCTACTAATTAGTACCTTTAACGAGACCTGACATCATAAGAATGGAGGGGAGGCTGTCCTGCTTGCCTGAACAGGCTCCAGCACACTGCTCGAGATGGGGGACAAGGCTGTGGGCTGTCACCTCTGCTCCCAAGGGCATGCTGTGTTTCCCAGCTGGTATAGGAGCCCACTGCCTAACACAACCTCATTCACATCTGCCTCCTCAGGGCGCTGGCTCCCATTCTGGAGGCAGAGACATGTCTAGGTGCCACAGAATCTGTGCTGTGTCCCCATGATGCCAGCAACTTTTTCCTCCCTGTCTTTAGCTTACCCCCACAGCAGCTGCCCAACAGCAGTTCACCCAGTTTCTGAGAGGCAGGAGCCAGAATCATTGCTGTGCCACCCCAGCAGCACCGCTGCAGCACAGACTGGTGACAGTGTCGTGGGACAGCCTCCCTTGGCAAGGCCACAGCAGCAATGCTCAGAGGTATTGCTCCCAGCACGTGTTTGACCAGCATGTCCTTGCAGCCCTGTCCTGCTAAGGCATCACTGCCTTTGTTCTGGGCAAGACTGGGGAGGGAGGTGACTTGAGGGCAATCCCAGACTCACAAATGGTTCCACAGCAGCCTCCCGAGTCCCTCACGGCCTTCCCACACATGTCCTGGGGACCCTGTTCCCACCATCATCTCCCACACCTGTCACCAGCGCCCCACTCACCTGCCGGCCCACGCGGTTGTTGTGCAGCCGCATACGGGAGTGGATGTCCCTGTAGGTTTCCCGGGAATCGAGGAAATCCTTGGAAAACTTCTCTCCATAGTCCACATCAGGGCTGCACCCTCCCCATTCCCAGGAGTCCTGGAGGCCGGGGGTCTCTGCCGGCATGTGCTCCATGTGCACCCCGTGCACCATGCCCTTGCCGCGGTTCATGGCTTCCAGCTGCAGGCGATGCAGCTTGCGCCGGAATGCCTCCTCATCGCCGCGGCGCTTCTGGTCGCAGCCGCAGGCCTGCAGCTTCCCCAGGGCACAGGCGTTGGACACGGCGTGCACCACGCCGGCCGCCGCGATGGCGTAGGCAAAGGCGCTCTCCCGAAAGCCTGCAAGGAAGGAGAGACCGGGGCTCAGGCTGGGTGGTGTGACCCCCGTGAGGGGCTGGATGGGTTCATCATCACGCTGGGCTGTAGGGATTTGGAGGTTCTGCTTGCGCCTTGCTTTTTCCTGATGTGCCAGCTCCCACATAGGCCATGAGTGAATCGCCACTCTCTGCTCTCCAGCCGCATCCCCACCAGGACACACTGCTACCCTGAGGGCCAGCCTCATCCTAGCTGGGACCCCAGCTTCCACCACCACCCTGCTTTAACATCACTCCAGGACATGCCAACACAGCACTGCTCAGGCATCAGCATCATGGTTCTGATGGGAAAGGCAATCCCTCCTCCTCTCCACTCAGAGTTTCCTACTAAATATAACGCTGGCCAAGAGATATTTCTGCTGAAGAATGGGCCACTTCTGCCTACTCACAGAGTGCAGATTAGGCAGTAAAAAGAGCAGGCTGCACTGCCTGTCGAGCCCCATTCATCTGCCCATATCCCTTCCCACCCTGAACCCTGCCAGGTCCCACAAGAAGCTCTAAATGTGATACCACACTGGGAAAAAATGAGCATCCCTTGTTAGTTAGAGCATGCCGTGACCACACCGTGCACTGCCAGAGCCAGCAGCTGGTTGTCATTAAACACTAGGGAGTGAGGACATCCACAAGTGTCATTAGCTGGGGACAGGGCAGATGGGGACAGGGACAGGTCTCACACAAGGGACACCATGGGGCTCCATGTGGCTGTGAGCAGGGGATACCTTAGAATCTCCTGGCTTCACTGAAGCCAGGTGAGGACCCTCTCCTCCCTGGGAGTTTCTATTTTGTTTGAAATGCGAAGTAATATTTTTGTTTGTGGTTCCCAGGTCAGGCGGGGAGCCTGCAGTGCCCTTTGCTTTGGTGCACAGTGACTGGCCCCAGCATGAGGCAAGGATGGAGGGAGTGCCAGATTCTGTGCCGTGGCGTCACATGTGAATAAATAAATAGCTGGAGTTCCCAGCCTCTCTCCCTCTGTTGGACATGAGCAGTTTGATTGGCCCTGCCTTTGACACAGCTGAACAGACAACAGATCTTGGGGTGTTTTCTTTACCAGATCCACGCCATCGAACAGGGGTCTTGGGTGAGCACCCCAAAGCTCTGCCAGCTCCCTGCCTGTGCCACAGAGTCAGGAGAAGTGAGAGGGCAAGCGCTGCTGTCGCCCGTCCTCGGCAGCTCTCCCCATCACGCATGTCTCCTCCGCGCTTCGCTGCCGCCCGCTGAGCAAACGCTATGATCTTATTAAAGGAAAATGAAATGCAGCCCGGAAACCTGCATTTAAAGTCGTGCTGCTCTTTTGTGTGTTAATTTGACACTGGTGCATTTAAAAAATTAACGAGGCGCTGCTTAAAAGCCAGCAGGAGCCTCTCCCAGCTTCCCCTTGGTGTGGGACAAGCTTGCTCTCAGCCTGCCTCTTTCCATGCACAAGTTGAACAACATTTTTCAGCGGGCAGGTAATGGGGCCGCTGGTGCGTACAGTGCGCCGTGCAGCCTCCCCAGGGAGAGTGCTGGCAGGCAGCGCCTGCAACACACCCACAGCGCTGCTGGAGCATGAAGGCCCACATCTGGGGAACTTCAGTCCTCAGGTGAGCAATGGAGGATGGAGAACCAGCAGAGAAAAGTCTCCTGGGTTCCCAAATTCTCCCTATGTCAGTCGTCTGATCCCACCATCTGGGCCAGCTTCAGCCCTTCATATGCCAAACCTGGGCACAGCCCAGTTCATCACTGCCACCCTGCTGGGCATCCCCAGCTCCTCGCACAGCCAGCGCCTGGGGACAGGGGCAACAAACCCTTCACCCAGCACAACACCCTCCTCTCAGCCCTGCCTCTTTCTCACACATTTCTCCAGTCTAAAAAATAATTTCTGGTGTGGCATCTCCTTAGAATCTCTTCTGGAGCCCAGACACAAGCTCTACCCCACCCAGTCCGTCTAGCAAGCCTGTGTCCTTACAGGTAACGAGGTCAGGTTGATTGGGCACCCTCCATGGCTGGGAAACCCGTGGGTTAAAGCCCCAGTCCTCCTTCTTCCTCTAGTGCTCTCCCAGTACACGTGAGCTGATGGATGATGTATGGGTCCTTGTCTCTGGAGCTGCCATTCCCCAGGCTGGGGACAGGGGACAGACTGGTCCCTAGTACATGACATCACAGCATTCAGGAAGTCTTGTTCCCATCTCATCATGGTCCTTTCCCTGCTCAGTATCACTCTGCCTGGCCCCACTACTCTTCTCTGCCTTCTCCCCTTCTTCCCTCACTTGCTCTCATGGGGAGCTGTGAGCAAAGGGGAGGAGGGGGTCAGGGCAGCACTGGGATCACAGCAGCCATGCCCCCACAGTTTTGCTAAGAGGTCCAGTTTACATTCCTTGCTCTACCCCAGCCACACCAGAGACAGAGGATTGAAGCAAAGCAACGAGCAGCATGGCTGTAACAACCATCTGCCTCGTGGTCTCAGCAAGGGTGGGAGCTCCAAGGAACCACAGCCGAGAGTGGCATGTGGTGGCCAGCTCTGAGCCCTTTGGAGGGAGGCTCTCTAGCTACCCCAGCCACCTAAGACCTCAGCAGTGACTTTTGAGTCACCATATCCCTCCAGAGACCACAGAAGAGGTGTAGCTGTGGGAGGTACAAGAAGTATTGCATCCTGCAGGGAAGAGAGGAAAGAGGACACAATCCTGACACCACCACCAGCATCCAGCCTGCTGTGTACTTACAGACCATGCTAGGCAAGGAGGACAGGTCTGAAATCTCTTCCCCAGGTCAAACCCCAAAGCAGCTTTCTTAGGAGGGAAAGTTTTCCCTGTCAAGCCGTGCCTAAGAGATGGAGGGATCATTTAGCAAGACCCCAGGTCCCAGCAGCAGTGGCTCTGCCGTGGGCACTGCAGTTCATCCATCTTTCAAGCTGATGTGCGTGCAATGAAGGCTACAAGGCTGGCTCAGGCACAGCTCCGGGCTCTACAGTCTGTAGACCAGGGAGAGCTGGAGGCATGGCCTTCCTCCCACAGCTCACCACCACATCCAGGCAGCAACTCTCTCCCAGCACTCATCACTGCAATGCCTGGGTGGCACTGAGGGAGCCAGCGGGACAGCCTCATACAGGCCCACCCTAGGGTACCCCAGGGATGCTCAGCTGCCCCCTTCATGGCAGTACCTCCCAGGAGTGGGGTGTAGCTGCCAGGAGCTGTGGGCACATTGCCCCAGCCCTGATATAAGGCAGAGGAGAACTTCTCCCGCCACCTCCTGCGAGGCCTGCCGAGACGGCCAGTCCCGACACGCTGCCTCTCCCCCAGCCCCGCTCCCTCCCCTCCCCTCTCCCTAATTAAACTGCAGGTGAACCTGCCAGGGTCTGGCCCAGCACCAGGCACTAAATGCCTCCCTGCAGATCCCAACTTGCCTCCCTGCACCTTCTTGAGCGTGCCAGGGACAGCCCGCAGCCTTCGCTCTCGTCCGCCCACGGCGCTCAGAGAGAGCAGCCCTTGCTGCAGTGCCGGCTGCAGGGAGCCGGGCTCAGCCCCACATCGCCAGGAATCCCAGCTGGCCCCAGGGTCTCACTTGCACCACCAGTGGGGAGAAGGTCCAGGGAATGGGGGAACCCACAGGGATGAAGCCAAGCATCCACAGCACCCGCATGTGCTTGGGGGCCAGGTGGGCAAGGCCCTTGTTTAGCCTGGGGGCGCACAAAACCCTGCCAGCAGCCCAGCGCAGGTGCGCCAGGCCAGGGCTGCGGTCTGCGGGCACCAGAGCTTGGCTGGGGCTCTGCAGAGCTGGGTGCCGGGGTCCTGAGCTTGGCAGCATCTCCCTGGATAGCTGAAACAGCACCTGCCTCCCTCAGCACGCAGCAAAGCTTCCCCAAGCTCCGTTTCACAGCTGGCTGGGCCCCAGCACCTGGTGTTTCCATCCTTGCAGAGAGTTCCCCACTCCCTGCTGGAAGAAATACAAATCTGGCCATGGCCATGCAGACCCTTTGTCACCAGTGAGCCCTTCTAAGGTGGGCACAGGGCATGGAAGCATCACCCATCTCTCCAAAGGCTGCAGGGACCAAGAGATACCACACTCCAGAGTCACGTCCCCTCCAACCAGGAGCCTTTGAAGGCCTTCAAGGACATCCAGCCCCTCCATGGGGGGTCCTAATTCTTTCAGAGCTCCATGTAGATGGGGCTCTGGTTAGGATGAGCAAAGGGGAATAGTCAGTCCCATAGCACACCTCAGACAGCCCCTGCCCAGCAGCCAGACAGTCCCAGCCCTGATGGCATTGCACCCACCCCTGGGCACACACACTGGACAAGGACCAAGACTCAGTGACCCAACACCATCTGCAGCTTGGATTTTGTCAGGCAATTAAGCACAGGTCAGCCCAGCCAAGCCACACAGTGCCTGGCAGCCCACAGAAGCTGTGGTGGGACAATATACCAGGACAACAGGCCATCCTCTCCAGTGGGGTGGACACAATTGCGCTGCTCACCCTTGGAGCAGGAGCAGGGGACCTATTTCCACTGCTGGTGTAGATGCAGCCACCTGCCTTGACCTCATTGCTCCATCCCCCTACCTCTCCTGAGGCCAGAAGAGAATGTCTTTGTCAACCAGGCGAGCACATGGAGGGAGAGGGAGGTACAGCAGAGAAGGATGGGACCAAGGACAGCACTGGGGAGTCCTGACAGAAGTGACAGTGCCAGAGAATAGGCAGGAAGGTGGTGAGCACATAGGCAGCCAGCTGGGGAGCCAGGGAAGACCGGCAGAGGATTTGCAATAGCACTGTTGAGCCTGGCTCAACATGGAGGGGACATGGGCCAAGGAGGATGGGGGGTGCAGATGGCACTGGAGACTCAATAGAGGTTACAAAGGATATCTCATACCCCAAGGATGCAGCATCGAAAGACCAGACCTGGAAAACCCACAGACCATGGTGGTGTGTTCAAAAGAACCCAGTGGCTCTGTGAGGGCAGGGATGGTAAACTCCTGGGCACCCTCCTTGCCCTCCACTAACCTGCTGTTGTGCCTCACAGCCACTGTTTCCCGTGCCCCAGGGATGGCAGCATCTCCCAGGTCTGTGCTCTGCCCAGGATGCTGGCACCATCCCTGTCTCCAGCTATGCTGCTCTGAAGCCAGCCCAGACTCCCAGCCCTGTCCAATTTGAAGCCTCTCCTTCCTGTCTCCCCAGGGCTTGCACTCAAACTTCTGGGATCAGCTCAGCAGGATGAGGAGATGGGCACTCATCTGCCATTGTCCTCATCCTGTCCCCAGGGGATGAGGTCCCTGGCACCACTGAATGCCTGGACACTGGACAGTGTGGGATGGGACAGCTTGGATGAGTGTTGCATCCTGTCCAGCTCCTGCCCACACTGGAGAAGATGTGAGAGATGCAGGAGGACAGGACAGAGTTGGGGAGCGGAGCCAAGCGGGGAGAGCGGGAGAGAGAAGCCAGCTACAAATAATTTAAAGTGAGATTCACGCACGGCTGAGCTGATGGCAGAAGAAGTGGGAAAAGGAATGAAAGATTAAAGGGGTCTGTCACTTCGGGTTACAAACAATGATCCTACAAGCACGTTGCGTTCCCAGGCTCTGCAAGGATGGGGCAGGGCGCAGAGCAGGGACCTGCTCCCTGGAGGTCAGGTGCATTAAAGTCTGCGGCATGGAGCCTGCACCCCTCACTTCCACCACTCGCCTCTCCTCCTGCACTGCGCTCCTGAGATGCATCCCCTCTCTGATGGCTGTGCCTGTAACAGATGGAAGGCAAAGCTCACAGCTCCAGCACTGCTATTGAGGGACATGAATGGGTTCAAAGTGGGCCAGGGCTCCAGTATCAAGGCTTGCTCCATGCCAGAACGGCTCCAAGCAACTACACGAGATAGCTTGGGTGCTTGGGGCTCATCCTGCAACCTATGCTGCCAAAACAGGAGTGCCATGAGATGTCTGCCTGCTCTGATGCTCCAGCCCTACCTCCATCCTGCCCTGCTGCTGGATGCTGTGTCTCCATTCCAGAGAATGGGATCCCAACAATGCTGAGAGCCTGGGCTGAGCCATATCCAACAGCTCTAGACAGGAGACAGGAGTCCAGGGTCTGTGGGAGTCCCCACATCCATCGGTCACAGCCCTGACAGCAGGAAGGGCTGCAGGAGCATCTGAGACACAAGTGAGGTGCAAGGCACTGGGGCCACCAGCAGCCAAGGTGAGCTGAGGGAGGGATGCAGGTCAGTGCTCTCTGCTGCTGGTGCTTCTCAGCCAGCCTGGTGGTACCCGGAGCAAGGAAGCTTCTCTGGGTGTGTGAGCAACTTGAGCCAGCAAGTCAATGTCTCCTGCCGCCCCAGGAAACTACAAGTGAACTGCATTCCTCAGAGGACCTGGAAATACCTCGATGCTTATCAAGGCTGACAGTCCCCACCCTTCCTGCCAGGCCCTAACCTGGGCACTGCTCACAGAGGGAAGAAACACTGCCCTTCTCCAGGCTCTAAGGTCCTGAGAGGGACTGGAGCTGCTCCATGGCAGGACCACAGCCCTGATGCCACACATGCTCTGAGGTAGCATTCCATCCTCTGAGGCTGTCCAGGCTGCCCTGGACATGAGGGACCTTTGGACACCAGAACACTTCTGTGATCCCCTCTCCAGCCTTCTCCCCACTTGCTACAGCTGCCTGTGGGCTCCTGCCACCACATCTCCTCAATGACATGTAAGCTTCAATCTGCCAACCTCTCCTCTTTGACCCTCTCCTCATAGTCCCAGAGAAAGAAGATGTGGGATGTGGAAGGATGTTTGAAGAAGAGTGGATGGTTGCAACTCTCTGCTGGGCATCAGGCTGAGAGGCTCACAAAGCGGGTGTGTGAGCAGTTTCGTATGTAGTTTTCACCTCTCTTGGGAGCTGGAGGAGTGGTCTGTGTGCTGGGCACCTGGCCTGCCCTCATCACCCTGACTGCCCACCACTGCCACCACATTGTCCTTCCTGACCATGGTCTGTGGCAATGGGCACTTAGAAATATGCTGAGGCACAGGTTTCAAGAAAGGGTACTCGGGTGAAAAGATACATTCAAGTCCTCTAGAAGATCCCATCAGGTCACAACCCTAATCTGCACCATGCAGGCCAGCCCCTCTGCACCCCCAGAGTCTGCTCCTGAGGGAGAGAGTATCCACCAGGGAGGCTCTGATACAGCCAGACCTGACTGCAAGGGAGGTGAGATCCTGGCACCAGGATCCTTGGCAGAAGGTGGAGAGCTAGAGTTCTCTCAGCAGCACAGCTGGGGGCTCTGTGGGCAGGGGAGCTCCCAGGACAGCCTGTATCCCTGTCCCCTCTGCCATCATGCTTTAGGGTCCCACAAAACAGCGACCCCTTAGCCCTCTGCACTGGAAAGCCAACACAAGGGCAGAACACCAGGGTGACAGGCTCCCACAGCTATGTCCCACTAGTTAGGGGCATTTCAGCTCATCACAACACACTAAAACACCCTCCCCAGAGCAGGAGAGAGCCAAAATGTTCAACTGTATCCACCAAACCAAATCCCAGAGCATGGCATCCCCCTTCAGACCCACCAACTATGCTGCACACCCATGGCACTGCTCCAAACACCAGCCTACACCACACGGAGACATGATGCCAGAAAGCAGGAGGGCCTGGGAAGAGCCTTAGGAGCAGCTGGAGTTGGTCAGGGAGGAGCAGCTCAGGCCAAGGGCCAGTGCAGGTACAAAGGTGCACGGCGCAGCTTTGCCACAGTGCAGTGCTCCTTCGTCTGGCAGACCATAACCTTTGTCTGCCTTCATCCATGGGGATGCTGAAGAGCTCACCTCATCCCCTGGGCCAGGGAAGAGCTGTGCAGGGGCCCAAGGGGAACCCATGAGGGCTCCAGAGAGCAGGTGCTGGACAGTGGGAGAGGAGGGGAACCGTCCAACCCTTACCTCTGCTGAAGATGATGCTCTCATATGGAATCTTGTTCTTGGTCTCAAGGCTGGAGCAATTCCAGCGCTGGTCCCGGAACTGGTGCTGGCACTCATGGATGGCAATCTGGATGCCCTGGATGGCTGAGGCAGTGACGTCAGGGTGGCGCACACACACCTCCAGCTGCCGCCGCGTCAGCCCCGGCAGGGTCAGGCACACCGTGTTGGCATTCAACACTGGCTCTGATGGCAGCTTCAGGCCCAGGATCTCATTGGAGCAGGAGCTGGGAGGGAAAAGGACACCCTTGAGCTCAGAGCAATCAATGTATCAACCACTTGGTTTTCCATTTGGGGAAGGGGAAAAGTCTGAGGGGGACACACACGGGGTAGTGAGATGCTCCTCAATGCACATGGTGCCTGTTGCCTATAGGGAAGGCTGGAAAAACCCTGTATTCAACAGCAGCTTATCCAGGCAGAGAAAATCAGCAGCACTGGGGCTGCAATCACCTCCAACAACATAAGTACAGTACAGACACTCCGGCAGCCTTTGCCCAGCAGCAGTCAAATCTGGCCATCCTGCCCCTGGAGCCCAGCATCTCCCAGGACTGCACTCTCTCTGTGTGCTCCACCAGGGATGTCCCACATTGGCCATGCACTGCAGACTCTCAGCACGCAATGCCCCAACTCCCCTTCCACAGAAAGCATGGGTTTCCCCCTGGGAGAATTGAGACACTCTGGGGCAGAAGGACCATTCCAGGTCTGGCTCCATCCATGTTGCTGGCTAATCTCCTCCCTGCATCTCCTGTATCCCCCCACACTGCTGGTCCTTACAAGGGAAGTAAAGGGAGTGATCAGCTTTTTCTTTTCAGCTTGCTGTGAAATATGGAGCCAAGCACTGTGCCAACTATCCTCAAGCTCCCAGCAACAATCCCAAGTCCACTGTCACATCCTAGCCCCACTGAACCAGATCCCTGTGGCCACAGCAGCACAGAAGGCAGCAAATGGATGGGTGCAAGGAGAGGCACATGGTCCATGGCAGGGTACAGGAACTTACACAAATAGAGATGCGACCTGGGGAAATGGGGAAGTAGATGGAGAGTGTGAAGATGGGATGTGGGATGTGGGATGTGGGATGTGGATGTGGATGTGGGGAGACACACAATGTCCAGAAAGAGATGCCTGGAGCTAATATGGAGGTACACATGACAGACAAATCTGGAGAAGGAGACAGTAGGAAGTGTTTGCCCAACTCCAGGGAATGGCTTGAAGGACTCTGGGATAAACAGTGTCCAAGTGGAAGACCCACAAAGCAAGCAGCAGACAGTGGGACGCCCAGCAGCATCCAGCGTCTCACAGCATGGTCCACTAGGAGCTCAGCACCACCCCACTGCTTGTTCAGGAGATCTTGGTCCCTGCTGGGAGCTCTCCCCAGGAAAGTCTCTCCCTGTTTCCTGGGACAGGCAAGAGCTGGGTCCCTGGGAGAAGCAAGGAGCTCAAAGCCCTTTGAACTTTGATTACAGAAACAAGACTTGAAGGAGGATGCTGGAGGAAGGACTGCAACTGCCAGGTCTTGGGGAGGAGGGTTACTCCCCCTCTGTCTCCTCAAACCCTGCAAACCTGCAGGTACATGGACAGAAGCAGCTGTCAGAGCATGAGGTCCCCAGCTGAGTGCTCATCCAGCTCTGGAGGTTCAGCCCCAGAGTCTCTGCTGAATTACAGCTTGCTCAGGCCAGAGGGAGAACTGTCAGGATCAGGCTGCTGCTTTCTCCAGCTTCCCAAGGGTGTTTATACCCATCCCACCACTTTCACGGGTAGTATATGAATATGCCCCAGCACAAATCCACAGTGACTCCAATAGGGAGAGTCGAGGTGGAGCGGAGAAGAGAGACAAAGGGAGTGCATCCCTCCAAAACCCCTACACAGGAGTGGAAATCTTCCCGGCTTCCTGCACTCACTCCCTCTGTCAAAGAAGCCCTGGCTGACAAAAGATGCAGAGCAGGACGCAGCTACCACCATCTCCAACCCCAGGAGCTCCTGCCCCGAGCACTGCAACGACTTAGCTCCCTTCATGTCCTGAGCCTGACACGATCTTTCTCCCGATTGCACGGCAGGGAAACTGAGGCAGGGGCTCCGGAGAGTAGAGGGACGGTCCTTTTGCCTCTTGCTCCACCCAGGGATCAGGAGAGCCAGGGACCGGCAAGAAGCTGTCACTGTCACACTTCTTAGAAGGATACAGCGCTCCCCCCAGCTCTCTCCCCCCTTTAAATCTGGATTTAAACTTGATTTCACGGTGACAGGCCCCCAGGTCACAGGCTGCAGCGGCTGCTGCTTTAATTAATACAAGTCCCAACGTTAACAAATTATATTTAAAGGGGCTGGAGGGAGGGGGAAGGGCGGGGGGCCCCCCCCCCCCACACACACACACACTCATACCAGCACCAGGATTAACCCCCGGCTGCCTGCAGCACACAAGTTTGGGAGCGGGCAGAGGGAAGGCGAAGACGGACAGGGATGGTGATTTTGGGGGTTCGCTTTCTGGAAAGCAGGTGGCCCCCTCTTACCCCTTTAGCATTTAGGACAGGCGGAGCCAGGGAGAGGACGCAGGGGGATCCAGTAGGCACCGACCCCCACGACAGTGACATCCCAGCCGGTATTCCCCCGTCCTCCGCGGGCGAGCGGGGAAACTGAGGCAGTCGGGACGGGCGCTGAAGCGTCTCCGGCCGGGGAGGAAGGGGAACAGCCTCCTGGAGCAGGAGAAGCTGCGCATCCCACCGGCGTTCCGTCGGGACGAGGGAAGGCGGAGGGGGACAGCAGCCCTGACAGCCCCTTGAACGAGGGGCCGCAACCGTGCGGGGCCGGGCCGGGGCGGCGGGACCCCCCCAGGAGCCCCCCGGGCAGACCGCCCCC
>WBNO01030454.1:655228-686780 GCA_013400575.1 Peucedramus taeniatus
AAGCGGCGTGGGGTGGGCACAGCGCGGGTGAGCGGGCACGGTGCGTGAGGTAAGCGTGCACAGCGCGGAGAAGTGTGCGTGGTGGGAGTGCTCGGCGCGGAGGAGTGCGCGGAGGGCGCAGGGTAAGTGTTCGTGGTGTGGGGTGAGCATGTGCGGCGTGGATCTGGAGCGCGGGGGGAGCTGAGTGTACGTGGCCCGTGGGCATGAGTGCACGGGTAGGGGGACTGTGCGTGGGGTGGGAGGTGAGCGTGCGTGCTGTGGGACCGTATTCGTGGGGACTCGGGGGACTGAACGCTGCTGGGAGTGTGCTCAGAGCACGGGGGAAAGGTGCTGTGGGCGTGGGGTTTAGGGGTGCGCACAGGGAAGCAGAGTGCACAGAGTACGGGTGAATGTGCATGGAGTGGGATAAGCGTACACGAGGTGTGGAGTGAACGTGCTCAGAGTGAGAGCACACCGAGTGTGGGTGAGGGCACAGGGTGCGGGGTGATCGTGCGTGGCTTGGTTGAATGTGTGTGGGACAAGGCTGAGTGTGCACAGCATGCGTGAGGGAGGGGGCATGTACCCGAGCACGGTGAGAAAGCAGCGTACAGGTGAGGGTGCGTGGGTGTGATGTGTGTATGGTGTGGGGTGAGCACATAGGGCATGGGGGAGTGGGCGGGCACTGGGGATGGCAGAAGGGTGCACGGCATCGGGTGAGTGTGCACGGAGCACAGAGAAGGTGTGAGCGGTGAGTGTGAGCATGTGTGGAGTGTTGAGGGTAGGACAGTTCTCAATCCCAAGCCTGGGATCCCTGTGCACTGGGTGTGGGGCAGATGTGCATGGGGTGTAAAGCGAGTGTGTGCAATGTGGTCAAGTGTGGGCAGCATGGATTGAATGTGATTGAGGAAGAGGGTGAGTAGGCAGGGTATGGGGGCATGGGTAAGTGTTAATGGGGATGGGGAGAGTGCAGGGTTTGGGGTGTGTGGGGAGTGAGTGTACCAGCAGACAGGAAATACATGGGGCATGGAGTGAGTGAACACGGGGAGAGGGCTGTGCACAGCGTGGAGGAGGAGTGGGGGCCAGTGTCCCTGTGGTGTGGGGTGTGCAGGGGGTGCTGGAGGTTCACAGAGGTATCAGGGTGTGCACAGAGGGACTGGGGGTGCTGGAATAAGCTGTGATTGTGCAGAAAGGCATTCCTGATGGTCCACAAGGCATGTGGGTGCCTGTCAGTGTGCACAGGAGTATGAGCATGAGTGGCACATGCTGGGGGTGTGACTCTATGTTTGTGGGCATGGAGAATGGCCATGTACATCCCATGTGTCAGCCCCCTTTTGGCTTCCTCCAACCCAATGCCAGGAGAGCAGTGCTGCAGGGCCTGTGGAGAAGTGGTGGTTGAGGTTCTGCCTTCCCTCAACAGGGCCACCAAGCACTCCCTGCCACAGCCCACAAGCCCTCCCAGGCTGGGCACCCAATTTTTGCCCACCTGTGGCATCACCAGTGAGGTTTCTTTTGTAGTCCTGAAGTTGCTGGCTGTTCTCCTGTCCCCAGCTCTGCTTCTGAGTGGGCTTAGCCTGTGTGCAGGTATGGACACTGGTACAGAGCCGGCATCTACCCTTCGACTTCCTTGCCCACACAGCTTAGCAAGAGGCAAGGGTGCAGAACCTTCTGTCCCTCTGGCAAGGACCTGAGAATACCGAGAGGTTCCTGATGCAGCATCACCCAGCACTCACCACTTCCTCCATAGCTGATGCCCTCCTGGATGCCCCAGCAACCAGCAAGGGATGTGCAGTGTCCCACAAGGGTTTGGGAACGGTGTCAGGACACCCTTTAGTCACCTGCCACCGAAGGATGCAGAGGTGCAGACTGGTGATGAGAAGTGTGGTGTCAGGGTCGAGCAGAACACACCAGCAGACTTGTGGACATGACACACAATGGTCCCTAACATAGAAGCCATTACTCCCACCCTCTGCACTTCCTCTCACACAAGACCTGGCTCCTGTCTTGAGTTTCCCCTTTACATCCTGGAGCAGAGTGTCTGAACCCCCATTTAGCAGGTAGAGGAAGGGCAGAGGAACAGCCCCCAGTTTCAGGCAGCTTCCTGGCTCGGGTGTCCTCAGCAGGTCCTCAGCACCCCTTTCTTTCTCAGGCCACCCCAGGGATTACACCCAGGCATGTGCTGTCCTCAGCCTGGACCCACAGAGATCTCCTGGTGAAAGTGGGACATGTTTCCACTGGAAGCTCCTTCCCTGTGAGAAGGGACCCTTGCTTCCAGGCTTCAGGAGCACAGATGTTTGTATGCTCATTAGGATCCTGTGCACAAAATAAATGCCAAGGAAAATCAGAGGAGAAGCACTTTCATCCTTTCATAATCACTTCCAAGAGTGGGTGTCTCACTCGCACGCTCCTGCTGACTTGGGGAGGAGAGCAGCCACTGTGTCCCACAGTCTCGGTGCTCACAGTGGGGGCAGGCAGGGGGGGACCTGTTTCCTCATGTCCCAGCAGTGTCCTGGGGCTGAAGAGGACCAGGTGAGCCTTTTGCTCCACCCTTTCTTCTGCATCACACCAGCAAAGCCCTTAAGCACGAGATTAAGCACCTCGTGCTTAAGGTGGTCCGGGGAACTGAGGGGCTAAGGACAGGACCTGGCCCTTCTGAGCAGGGATGGGTGTAGGGTGCTTTGGTCCTGATGGGACTATCAAAGCTCAGGGCAAAAAGCTGAGCTTTCTGAGAGCACTGCATCTGTTCTTGTTGTTACTATAGGCCCCCAGTTGGGAGCACAGCATCAGTGGGTCATGGGACCTGTCACCTCCAAGCTTCTGTCCCATCTCCAGCATCCATCAGCAGCCCCACACTCTGCAGAGACCAGGAAGGGATGTGGGATGCTGTCAGAGCTGGAATGAAGGTGGTTGCTCCTCAGAGCCAGCACACAAAGGGTGATGGGGAAGTACCTGGTGCAGGGCAGTGTGGGTGCTGATGGAGCTCCCCTGCCCAGGCCAAAGCACTCGGGCAGGTCCCTTCTTTCAGCAGATTACATGAAGCCCCAGGATGTACTTTGTGCAGTGGACTGAGGAACCATCCATAACTCTTCCTCTCCATTGTCCCTTCCCTCCATCCTTCTGTCTCTCTGTCTCTCCATCCCTCTTGCCATCCCTCCATCTCTTACACTGCACATCCTCCTGCCCAGCCCTCAGGCTGCCTGCACTCTGCCTGCTCTGCTCCCTTTCCCTAGTGCAGGAGCAGGTCCTGCCAGCACCCCACGCCACAGGCTCCACACCCCTGGGAGAATGGGGCTGGCTCTCCTGTTGCTTTCTCCATCAGAACTCCTTTCCAGCACCTCAGCACTCAGCCCATAACTTGCTGGCTCTGTTCTCCCCTTTCCTCCTGGCATATGCCCTCCTCCAGCCCCTTCTGCCTTGTGATAAGCAACTTCCCTGGCCTGTGTCCTGGACAGTCATGCAGCTTCTCTGAGGTTCTGCAATGTCCAAGGGTGACCCACTAGAAATGGGCAGGAAAATGCAGGGGCTGAGATCTCTGAGTGTGTCATGCTGCTCCTTCTTGTTCTTACAGACTGACTGTGGGCCCACAGATGTGACCAGAAAGCAGCACAGGGAGGGAACAGCCTGCTCTGGACAAGCACAGTCCTGGCCATGCTGCAGCCCTGGAGGGGCTGATGGCCTCTGGGACCAGCAGGGCCAGCCAGTCTGTGTGTGCAGTGCGGGAAGATGAGGCAGCTCTGATGACACAGACTGGGGCTGAAGGAGAAGCTCTGGGGTATCTTAAAGTGAGGGGAAGCTTGGACAAGGAGAAGAAGGAGGAAGGAGAGGTTTGCTGGGAGCCCGTGCAGCCATCCACTTAGCCAGCTTTTGACATCCTGAAGCACAGCTCTCCTCACTCCCCTACCCAGCAGCACCCATGGGACTGGAGCGACGGCTACGTGAGTCAGGGCTGGGCGTGGGGTCAGGGTGACCCTGCCTTTTGTGGCAGCGTTAGTCACCATGCCAAACTTCCCCAGCCCAGCAGCACCGGAGCCCCCAGCATCGCTGCCTTCTTGCTGGCTCATAGCCCACAACCTGCCCGAGTTTGCTTGATGTGACTCAGGACCAAGCACATGGCCACTGGTCTGGCCCAGCCAGTCCTCCCAGCTGCCCAGGGCTGGGGCTGGGGCAGAGCCCGGGGCCGTGGGTGAGCGCAGCACCAGCATCGGCCACGCTGCCCTCGCGTCAGGGCGGAAAGGCGGGACCTGGCTGCCCCTGGCCATCCCTGGAGCGTCCTTGCAGTGAGGCAGATCTTCCCTCTTCATCTTCCTCCCAGCACCTCGATCACAGAGGGTGCAAGGAAGGGGTTGAAGCCCTGCTGTGGACACCATCCCATGGGGCTGGAGCGAGCCCCCATGCACGCTGCCTGCCCGCACCACGGGGACTGTCCGTGCGGGGGACACCCCCTGGCAGAGCTGCTATGATCACGATGTGGGATCCCGACCCTTGCACTGCCTTTGGCAAGGAGAACGTGTCCCCAAAAGGGCCGGGCTGCTGGCTGAGGCAGTGGGGAGGTGGCTGGATAGGACTGCCCGAGCACATCTGTGCAGGGCTGCTCCAGGTGCCTCCTGTGGGAGGGGTGCACAGCCACAAGGATAGGTGGGAGGGGCTGGTCCCCATGTGGAGGGATCAGGGCATGAAGCCACCTCAGCAATCACTTTTCCTGCAGCTCTGCCTTCCAGGGGGATGCATAGGCAGATCCCCCTCCCTAAGGATGGAGAATGGCTGCTGCCTTTGTTACAGGGTAAGTAATGAGGCCGTGGAGTGGAAGATGCTTGGATAAGGTGAGATGTTGGCAGTCAGAAACAGGACCCAGGAGTGAGGGAGCCTCTGCTCTGCCCTTCTGGGCTGGGGGAGATAAGGGGTGCCCTGGTGTCAGGCAGCTCCCTGACAGCTCTAGAGCCCACTGCCCTCACAAACACTGCTAAGGGGTGCCAGGCCAGCACAGCCAGCCCCACGATGCTGGAGTTATGTGGACAGAGCAGGGCCCAGACACCAGTGTTGGTCTGACAGGAAAAGGATGCACACAAACCCCTCCTGTTCATAGGCAGTGTCCCCAAAGAGCACGTCTGGGGTCCTTGTGCTGCCCATCTCCTGTCCCTCAAGAGATCCCACCACTCTCTGCACTCTGCCTTAGCTACCCTGGGTCCCAAAATATTCCCTTCCTTGAGCGCTCAGAGATGCTGCAGCAGAGCTGGCCTGGACCCCCCCCCCCAGCACCCATGTCCCCCACTCCAGAGGCAGCCACTGCACACACCAGAGTCCCAGAAACAGGGCAGAGCCAGGAGGAGCTGGGTGGGGCAGCAGAACCCCCGTGATGGGCAGGGATGAGCCAGGCCCTCCTGGGCAAGCTGGGGTTGATGTGTCCTCATGGCTGCCTGGGTGACATCTGTCACTGAGAAACGGAGTGAGGACAGAGCAGGACAATTACAGGCAGCTCCCTGGAGGGAGCAGCAGAGCCTGGAGAAGGAGAGCTAGAGGCCTCCCAGGAGAGCAAGGCTGGGCAGGCAGGAGCCCTGGCCAGGACCCAGCTCTGCCGCTGGCCGGGCAGCCCCTGCTCAGCCACGGGCAGGGAGCCAGCAGCACAGCCACAGGAAAAGGGTTTGACACCGTTTTTGGGTGCCACTGTCCAAGCCTGACCACTCAGCTTGGCTGAGCTGGTATTCAGGTTTCTTGGCCTCCCCCTCTTAGGACTTATCTGCATTACTGCAAACTTTCCTAAAGGGCTTCTTTTTGGGGGCAAAAATATTCTATTTTTGGTCTCAATCCAGAGAGATTTTCTTCTTCAAATTTGATTGAATTAATCTGTCCAGCTGTTTTCAACTTGGGAAATTGAAGGGAAAATTGCATTCTTCCCATTTGGAAAGAAAATGTAAAAAAAAAAAAAAAAAAAGAACTCATTAACATTACGGGGTCTGGGATTCTCTCTCTCTTTCTCTCTCTCCTTTTTAAATCCAATTATTATAAACTTCCTCTTTTTCCCTTGGGAAGATCCTACAAGTTTTGCAATGTAAACTGTCCAGTGGCAGGGATCTGGGCTACACACGCACATCCACAACTGCACCCCGCAGACTCTCCAGCTACTTATTGCACCCACACAGCCACCCTTGTGCACTCCTGGCTTTCACCAGCCCCCCCAGAACAGAGTCCTGCAGGACCACTGCCCCCAAGAGCATGGGGATGGGAAGCAGGGGGTTGTACACACTCACACACACACTCCTGTGCCCGTTCTCCCCAGTACAGCCCCATGCACACCCCTACACTCCCCCCCACACACACATCCACATGAGCAGCTCCCCAAGTACAGCCGCTTGCACAACCCAGTGAACCTCCACGAGCCCCCAGGCACAGCCACATTCATGGAGACACTGAATCATTTAGATTGGAAAGGACCTCTAGGATCACCAGTCCAACTCTAAACATCAAACTGCCATGTTCACCACTAAACCATGTGCCCACTCCCATGCTCCCCATGCATCTCTCCATCCCATCCCATCCCACTCCTATGTTCACCATGCATCTCTCCATCCCATCCCACTCCCATGCTCCCCATGCATCTCTCCATCCCATCCCACTCCTATGTCCACCATGCATCTCTCCATCCCGTCCCACTCCTATGTTCACCATGCATCTCTCCATCCCATCCCACCTCTATGTTCACCATACATCTTTCCATCCCATCCCACCCCATTCCCACTCCTATGCTCCCCAAGCATCTTTCCATCCCATCCCACTCCTATGTTCACCATGCATCTTTCCATCCCATCCCACTCCATTCCCACTCCCACTTCCCCCTTGCATCCTCCCATCCCTTCCCACCCCATTCTCACTCCTATGCTCCCCATGCATCTCTCTATCCCTTCCCACCCATTTCCCACTCCGATGTTCCCCATGCATTTCTCCATCCCACCCCACCCCATTCCCACTCTTATGTTCACCATGCATCTTTCCACCCCATCCCATCCCATCCCATCCCATCCCATCCCATCCCATCCCATCCCATCCCATCCCATTCCCACTCCCATGTTCCCGTGCCGTGCCGCAGCGCCCCCTGGCGGTTTCCTGCCGCCGCTCCGCCCCGCATCCCGGGTTGCCATGGCGACGGCGGGGATGCTGCGCCTCAGGATGGGAGGGCTTGAGGGGTTCCGCGGGCTGGGTCCTGAGGGGTTCCACAGGCTCCTGGGGGCCTGGATGGCTGCAGGACTTCTGGGAATCTGGGGCACTTCTGGGGACTGGGGAGTAACTGCCCTGAGGGACTGCTGGGGTGTGTTAGGAATCTGAGGTGAGGTCCTATTGGATGGGGATGAGAGCTCTTGGGGAGCTGTGGAGGTTTGGAGAATTGGGAGATTTCTAGGGGGGGTCTGCTGGTTGTTCAGCCTTCTCCAGACCACTGGGCCAGTCCAGACCCTGGCAGCACTTGCCTGTGTCAGGGTTCTCCTGGCTATCAAAGGAATGGATTTGGCTTTGCCAGATTGGGAGCAGTAGGGAGCTGTGGTAAGGAGCTGTCAGCCTCCACAAGAGCTGTCCCTTTTCCCCAGCTGGACAGAGAACAAGACATGCATGCAGCCCAGACACGGCCCAGCTGGTTTGCACACCCACGAGAGGCTCACAGACACAGTGCAGAGGTAACTCGAGGATGTGCAGAGGAGTTACCCCACAAGCACAGACCATGTGCTTCCCCTCCACATTTCTGGCTTCTGCGATCTCCATCCTTCAGGAGCTGTGATTTGGGGCAATGGCAGAGAGGACAAGGTCAGATACCTTACTCAAAAGTACTAAATGTCTTCCCAGGGGGTTATCCATTGCCACATCTCCAGAGCCGTGTCCATGCAGCCCAGTGCATGAAAGCAGCCCATTGTGGGGGAGCTGAGACAGAGAACAGAGAAGGAACTTGCTGAAGGTTGGAGCTCAGACTCTGAACATCTCACAGAGGGTTTCAGAATCCCTCTGTAGGTGGTCTCAGCTATGGTTCCAGTGGACAGCAGGGGTGACCTAAAGTTTCACAGGACCTTCCTGAACTGACCTCTCCTGATGGGCAGTCCAAGCCATGGGGTGTCTGAAGTGCATCCAGTTTAGAGGGACCTGCAGAGCCTATGGAACAGCTCTGCACATCCTCCAGCACACTGCTCCTGCAACTCTCAGCTCCCTTCCTGGAGGACCATTTTGCACTGACACATGTCCTCCCTGTCCACATAATATGACACACAAACATGCTCTCACACAGGCACGCGTGGGGACAGTGTCACTGACACACACACACTGGCAATTTGCTGTTTATTCATAGAGATGCAGGAAAACACACAGGCCACTTTATTTACACCCCCACGAGGGGCTCACACACACAGTGATGGTTTCTACAAGCTCACATGCACACATATGGCCATGAACAAGCACAAACATGTGACCTGTGCATGCACACACACCAAGCTGCTTCCCCAGCACCCACCCTACCCTGCTCACACCCACCCATGTGTTCCTGTGGGTGGGTGTGGGGACAGCAGTTCCCAGGATCCATGTGTGCCTCCCTTCTCCCAGCACCACTGTGGCCAAGTCAGAAGGGAATTTCCAGCTGCAAAGCTGCAGCTAACAGAGACTTCCTCTCCAGTGATTGCTGGGCCAAGTTAATGGTTCACCAGCACCCTGCTTCCCCTGCCCTTCCCTGCTGGCTGCCTGGGTGGGGCAGGTGAGGAAGGACGAGCTGGTGGGCATCTCCAGCACCCCACGCAGCCTCCCTTGCCTTGCAGTCTGCCCAGCACTGTGAGCTCTGCTTTTACCCTGCCTGGCAGCACCCAGCACATGGGGCATTGCCCGCCTCAGCCACCTCAGCTCACAGCTCTCTTGAAGAGGGAAAAGCCCCCAGTGTCCAGCACTGCTGAAATGTGGAGAGCAGGCACAGGACCTCTCTGCCCAGGCTCTCACCCTGCTGCCATCCCTCTGGGGATCCTCAGCCCAGCAGGGCATTGCCAGCTGAGCAGGCACTGCACACACACATTCCACTCTGCAATTACCTAAGCCCCTGTGCTGGCTAACCCTGGAGAAACCAGTTCCTGAGGGCTCCTTGCAGTATGGGAGGGACCCCCTCAGAGATCCCTGGAGCCCCTGGAACAGGGGCTTGGCAGCTTGCCTTGCTGGGCAGCCAGGCAGGCTGCTCCTCACCCTGTGTTTGTCCATGAGGGGCACGGGCTGATCAGGTTATAAGCACATACATGCCTGGCACCCTGCCATCCAGGTGGGGTTGCACGTGGCCCATGGCATGCCAAGTGAATGCCTTGCATGCCACCAAGCCAACAGTGTCAGCGCTGTCCAGGGCTTCTGTGTGCCAGGCTCTGCAGCGGGGACTGCACTGACCGTGGCTGGAGTGAAAAGAATACAGGGCCCCTTCCAGAAAGTCAGAGCACAACACCATAGTTAGGGCAGCCAGATGTACCTCTGGCATGAGTGGAGGCACCATGGACTGCAAACACCCCAGGTCAGATGGTGGCAGGACACAAACTGGCACCCCAAGCAATGGCAGCTGTGGGTGATGGCAGGAGAGCACTCGCACTGGAAGCAGCAGAGCAGGGCAGGAGAGTACTCGCCCTCATCCACACACATCTCCAGGCTCCACAACCACAGAGAAAAACAGAGCAGATAAAAAATGAGCTGGACTTCGCCACAGGTCCCAGCAGGGCTAGGGGCTGGCAGGAGTGTGACTGATTGGGACTCACAGCTGGGGCAAGGCAGCTCTCTGGCTAATCCCATTCCAGTACGGTGGTCAGCGCTTCCCAGCCCTCCCCAGGAAGCGCTGTGCCATATGGCTTTAAATAGCTTTATTAGTGGAAGCTCCGTGCCCACACTCCCACCACGGGGACCATGGGAATGCCAGGCAGCCCCGTGCTGCCCTCTGGGGAAGCCAGGACTCCCCAGAGCGCAGAGCTGAGCTCTCCCACGCTGACCCTGCCACCGGCTGCACCTGTCTCTGTCCCAGGGGGGCCTTGCGAGCCTGGAGGTGGCCTCCCAAATTGTCCTCGCCTGACCCCAGGCTGTCAGATGCAGAGGCTGAGCTCCTGGCGGACGGAGCACTTGCGGCACTGCACCACACAGCACCAGTGGAAGCGGCAAAGGCAGTTCTCCTCCAGCACCACCGTCTCGTCCCGGTGCCCTCTCCCGCAGCACAGCAGGTCGCACCCACTCGTGTCCATGGCTGTGCTGTTGCAGACACGGCCCCTGGTACCCAGTGAGCCTGTCTTACGATTAGCCGAGCAGAAATCAGGTGAGTCGGCCGAGTAGATGAGGTCCTGTTTGTCGGGAGGCTTAATGTTGTCCCCCACGGGGATGAGGGTTTTGCCGTCGTTGCCTCCCATCACTTTGAAAGCGCCATTGAAGCGCTCGAGCAGGCGATCCCCCACCTCGCGGAAATGGGGCATCTTCCTCCAGCAGGTCCGCAGCGTGCAGGAGCCCGACAGCCCGTGGCATTTGCACTCTGTCCTCATGTAGCTGCGCACCGCCTGAGGAAGAGACAGCGATGCTCAGCCCTCGCTTCCCTCTCTCGCTGCCCGGCACCCCCAGCCCAAACCCTGCCTCTCGGTGCTGCCCCGGCCCGGGGGAGGGGCTGGGCGTGGAGAGTGGCCCGGGGGGTTCCGGTTATCCTGCAAAGGATGCCCAAAAGATATTGGGCCGTATTTCAGCCAACCTGGTGCAGGTCCATGGCTTGGGGACACTGAAGGTGGAGGGCTGGGCAGGGGTGCAGGGGACAGGGAGTGCGGGGGCCTTACCAAGCGCCCGGCTTCATTGTTGTGCAGATCGATAAGAGCTCGGATGTCATTTTTGCCTTTCTTGTTCTTGGCATCCATGAACTGCTGGGATTTCTCGTAGCCAAACTGCACATCATCCCCACAGCCCCCCCACTCCCAGGCGGTGCCCTCCGTGCCTGGCCCCGCTGTGGGCGAGGGGGGGGCCCGGCTCCGTGTCAGCTCACAGCCACACTGCAGCAGCTCGCCCATGCTGCAGGCCTGCGTGATGGCGTGGCTCACCCCAGCTGCCGTGATGGCATACACGAAGGCTGTTTCACGGATATCTGCAGGAGAACGGACAGGGCTGATGTGGGCTCAGCTCCAGCAAGCAAAGCACCACCCCCTGGCTGACATCCCTGGGGCTCAGAGTCCCCGTTCTCCCTCTTCATATGTGTTCGGTGCTGTCCCCTGGGTGATGCACCCACCCTGGAACGGGCTGCCTGGAGCAGGAGCTCCCCCTTGCAAGCAGATTTGAAGACTCTGGGGGCTGGTCAGGCCCTGCCAGTGTTCCTCCACTCAGCTGTGGAGAAGCAACAAATCTCCCACCTCCTCTTGCAATTCTGGGTGCTGCCCCATGGGAAAGAGGGAAGCTCAGAGAGCAGAGGGTGATCCCAGGTGACGAGGCGGTACCCACAGCTTCCTGACACTACCCTGCAATATCCCTCCAAGCAGTAAAAATCCCAACGCCAGCTCCAGACTGGCACCTGGAAACAAACACTGCCAGGGCTACGGAGGGTGCCCTCACCCTCTGCAGGGTGGCAGTGATGCAGCTGTGCTGCCTGCTCTCCCCCCACTCACCCTCTTTGCCATGGGGAGCTGCCCGCCCCCCTCTCTCCACCGGCACAGCCTCCACCCTGCAGGATTATTTATTATTAGTATTTGCTCCTGTCTCTCTCTGCTCCGGGACACGAATTCCAAGCATCCTTCCCCTGCCCGGACCTGCCGCTCGCAGCCGCAGCCAGCGGGGGATTCTGGCAGCAGGGGTGCGGCGCCCTGCTCGGGGGGCTCCCGCGCCCCCTGCTCCGTGCCAGCCCAGCTCCTGCCCACCCAAATGCCAGGGCAGGGCCGGCCCAGGGCGCTGGCCTGCAGGGGATTCCTGGGGAGGGAGGGGAAGGTGGGTTTTGAGGGGTGTCCCACCCCTCCATCTTCAGTACTCTGGCTTGGGGAGGCTGCAGGAAGAGGGGTACCGGGGCGCCAGTCCCATGAGCGGCTGCTCCAACGCCCACGCAGCACCTGCATCCCTCTGGTGTCAGCAGGAACTGGGCACAGCGGTGCCTTTCTGGCAGTGCCACCAAGGGGGTACCACCCCCTCCCCAGGCCCTCCTGCCCCCACAAGTCACCCGACCACCCGCCTGCTCCCACCTGGGGCGGGCAGAACCCTCAGCAGACAGCCCAAAGCTGGCACAGGTCCCCATGCCACCCTGCCAGCCAGGCCCTGGGGGGATGCCACTCCTCTGACAGTTCCTCCAGACATGTGGCTGCCCCCAGTCCAGCCTGCCCTGGCATGCCACACCTGGCACAGGTGGCAGCAAGGGAACAGGGGACAGCCATGACTGTGCCAGGGAGGCCATGGCCAGGAATGAGAGGTTTGCAGCATCCTTGGATAGGAAAGGATATTGGATGGGAGGTATTCCTCTGATGGAACTGGGAACCCCAAAAATGCTGAGATACTTTGGGCAGTCCCTGCAGGCTTACAGGGAGACTGGTGCCTGTTGGCACCTCTGAGGGCTTCTGACACCCATCTTGTTGCCCTGGGGAACTCCACATCTCTAGTTGTGATGCCCCATGTCCACAGAGTGCCAGGGACTCACAAACTCACCACTGTCCCTACAACACTGCTTATCTCTACCACCCCAGCACTGAGGCTGGACCAATGTGGTGGCTCCTTCATCCCCATGCTTGATGTGCCTGTGCCTCCTCCAACACAAGCTGTTCCTGGGTACCCAGCAGCTCATCTGCCAGTACCTTTCACTCACCACCTGGTCTAGCCCTGCATTCTGGCACCACCCCACTTCCAGAGCAGATCCCTGCCTGGCACTGATCCCACCTGCCTCACTGCCAGTTTATGGTGAAAATATGTCACTCCAGAGGCAGGAGAGTCCCCCATGTGCCCTGACTCACTGCCTCTTGACTGAATACACCTCCCTGTGTTGGGGGGAACCCACTTCTGCAAATCAGCTTTTTTAATGAGCCAGCATCTTCATCTGCCATGGCACAGGAACAAACACGGGAAGAGGGGCAGGGGTAAACTCACCTCCCTTTAAGTGATCTTACCAGACCAAGGCGTTTCAAGCATCTCCCCCTGCTTGGAGCACCATCCACTCCCAGCTTCTCTCCCTGAGGAGCATGGCAGGGCTTTCCCATCCCTTACACACTCACAGGTGCCCTCCTGCTCTGCCCCTGCTCTGGTTTTGATGCAGCTGGGCCTGGCTTGGACCTCTGTATCCACTGCCTGAGACCTGCACATACCCTCCTGCCACCCAGCCCCGCTCCTCAGGGTGACATCAGGGTGCCCATCCAGGGACAGGAGACAAACACTCCTCTCCTCCTCTCCCTGCAAGGCCAGGAGGAGGGATGTGAAGGGCACCCACGGGGTGAGGGGCAGCTCCCAAGGGCTGTGCACTGCCTCCCAGCCGGGCCCCTTCCCGCAGCACACCCTGGGGTCCCGGGGGAGCAGTAAATCACTGCCAGACGAGGGTGCATTCTTGGGCTTCATGAAGCCCCGCACTGTCTGGGAGCATTGGTAATTGCTTCATTACAACACAGGGAGACATGTCCCGGCAGTAAAACCTCAGCGTGACTGCACCGGGGAGCACTGAGCAACCCCCTGCACGCACACACGCACACACAGACACACAGACACACACACACACACACACAGACACACAGACACAGACACAGACACACAGACACACAGACACACAGACACAGACACACAGACACAGACACACACACAGACACACAGACACACAGACACACACACAGACACACAGACAGAGACACACAGACACACACAGACACACACAGACACACACACAGACACAGACACACACAGACAGAGACACACAGACACAGACACACACACAGACACACAGACACAGACACACACACAGACACACACACAGACACACAGACACACAGACACACACACAGACACAGACACACAGACACACAGACACACAGACACAGACACACACACACACAGACACACAGACACACACAGACACACAGACACACAGACACACACAGACACACAGACACACACACAGACACACACAGACACACAGACACACACAGACACAGACACAGACACAGACACAGACACACAGACACACACAGACACACAGACACACAGACACACACACAGACACACAGACACACACACACACACACACAGAGCTTTGCACGCCACACTGCTCCAGGAGTCCCGGGGAGCTGCTTGACCAGGCTGGGATCTTTTTGGGAAATGGGAAGCTGAGGAAGCACTGGCCTTACCCTGCTGCAGGATCTTGCCGAAGTACTTGCTGTGGCTGGTGCAGTTCCAGCGGCGGAAGCGGAATTGGTACTGGCACTCCCGGACACCCAGCTTGGTGCCCTTGGCCACCTCCTGCACGATCTCTGGCTCCAGCTGGCACAGCTCTGCCTGCTTCCCCGCCAGCCGCTTCGTCTTGCGGCAGATGCTGTTGGGGTCCATGACCAGGGGGCTCCCCACTGCCCTGCAGGAGGGGACAGCGAGCAGAGCAAAACCAGCACCCAAGCCCAGGAGAGAGCAGGGTGTGCATGGGACATGACCAGACCGACCCCCGGGGATGGAGCGAGGCTGCAGGGCAGTGCCAGCTCCATGCTGAGCCCGGGTGACAAGGGGACAGAGAGACGTATGCAGTGGGGGTAGGACAATAGGTATGGCTCACCCAGGCAATTCCTTGCCCTGTCCATACACTGGGGAATGGGGGGAGATCTCCTGCCGTGGGACAGGCTCTAGGATGATGCTGGCACATACCACTCTACATCCTTGGGGACATGTGTGGGGGTGATGGTGGTGTCCCCAAGGGAGGTGGCAGAAATATTGTGCTACTCAGCATCTGCTCTTTGGGGCTGGCACTGACCTAACCCGGCATTGCCATGTGACTGATGCCTGATGCAGCTGCGTCTCCCAGAGCTGTGGACACATCAAGGAGCCCAGCCAGCATTCTTGGTGTGTCTCCCCCTCTCCACGGGTTCTCGCTGCTTTACCCCGTGGGAGAATGGATGAGTGACCTTGCCTCTGATAAAGCCCCTCGGCTGCCAGCCAGGATCCTGTACTCACCCCCCAAACCCAGGCACTGACTCCAGGGAATGGAGCCGCAGGCGGGTGCGGGAGTGCGAGGGAGGGATGCAGGTGGCATTGCCAGTTTTGCCAATGCCAGTGAGGGAGGGCAAGTCTTGGCTGGGCCCACGTCAGAGGCAGTTCCTCCTTGCCAGCACAGCTGGCGTGAGGTGCCTGACTCCCTGGCCCCGAAGGCAAAGTCTGAGCACAGCGCTGTGCTCCCCGTGTGCCATCGGCTACAGAAACTCCTGTACTTTCCCCACACATTTCGCCTGGAGTGCCCTCCACGGCAGAGCTCACCAGCTCCCTGCCTCGTGCTGGCACGGGCAATGCTCCAGCTCTGCCACGGGCAACTCCAGAGCCATGGGCCACACGAATTCAGCACACCCCAAACTCAGCCCACCCTTGCCTCCAGCGCTGCTCCCGTGGGCTCAGAGCTCATCCTGCTCAACAACGTGGTTTCCGTGGCCATGGAAGCCCACAGAACCTCGGGGCTGGACCCAGCATACCCCAGGACCAGGACGTGCCTGATGATTGGGAGGTTACATTCCCTGGGATTCCCTGGGGAGCAGTGCTTGGGCGGCCCATGCTGCCTTCAGCCCCACTCACTGGAGAGCATCAGCTGCACAGCTTCCAAACCCAGAGCTTTATAGTCTGGCCAAGCCCCAGGGGCTCAAAAATCACAAGCTGAATCTCAGTGTTTAACTGTGTTCTGGGTTTCCTTTTCACTCTTGTGCAGCTGGGGGGCTGTGTTTGGGACACCAGGCTGCAGTACTCGGCTTGCAATCCTGTCCCCAGTGCAAACCCACTCCAAGCCCCTTGTTTGAAGGGGCTTGGAGGGGGTTTTCAAGGCCCTGCCAGGATCCCCCTGATTCCTGTCAGCTCCCCAGCTGCCTGGATCTCCTGCCTACCAGACCCCAGCTGGGCTTGGAGAGGACGTGCCCTCTCACACAGCCTGGAAAAGGAGCCCTGATGCTTTGGCTGGAAGTTTAAAGGTTAAACAGCTCAACTGAGAGGCATAGCCTGGAAAGGGAACTTCCAGCAGGGAAACTGAGGCAAGCCCACACTCCTGCCAGGGAGAACCCATCTCCCTTTGCTCCCGGCAGCTCAGTTTCCCTTTGCTGCAGGATTCACATGGACCTCTGCAATGGGATGGGGCAGCTAGGGAAGCATCGCCAAGCTTGCCTGGCACAGGTCTTCCAGAGATGGAGAAACTGAGGCTCACATGGAAAGTGACCAGAAAATCTGTCCAGTCCCATCCCATGATGACCACACAGGGATCCAAGCCTCCATGTTGGTCCCCAAGCTTGCTGTCCTTTGTGACCACGGGCTCCGACATCTACAGCAGGATGGCGGAGGTTTGGCTGCCTCCGCCGGTGGAGCGGGGAAGAGGGGGAGCCGAGATGGGACTTTCATTAAGAGATGACTCTTTGTACTCTTATAAAAACGATGCGCCAGCCCCCCGGGGCCGTCAGATCAAATACTGAACTGTGGCTCACCCCGGCCCGCTGGATCAGGCCAGGAAGAAGAGCTGAGCCCCGCGGGTCTGGGGGGTGATGGGCGGCTCACCGGCACCGCGGGGGTCCCCACCCATGGTCCGGGCGGCAGCAAGGCTGGAGGGAGGGCGCAGGAGCTTCTGTCCGTGCCGGCGAGGCGTGGGGTGGGCTGCCTAAGTCCAAAGCGATATTAATTTCCGCTGGGCTCCGCTTTCTGGCACGGAGAGGCTGCCGGGAGCCCAAGAGCTGTTTTGCTTTGGAGGGTTTAGAGGGGGGGAGAATGGGGGGAGACAAGGGCAAGAAAAATGCTGCCAAACTGCTACCACTTTGGCAAGGGCTCCGGCGCAGGGCCCAGATCTGCCTGAGCTTGTCCCGCTCCAAGGCCTCCCGCATCTACAATTAAGGTGCCCCACCTCTGCTGCCGGGCACTCCTCCCCCTGCCCTGGTGAAGGAACAGGGTCGCCAGCCCGGCTCCCCGCAACTTGCCTGGGGCACCCCAGCCCCCTGCCGCCTCCTGCCTGGGAGCCCCCAGCAAGGCTCAGCAGCACAGCAGCATCCCTGCCACCTGCCCCTGGTGCCCTTTGCTGGCTGACAGAATTGCTGATGGGGGGCTCTGGCTTGCCCCGAAAGCCAATGGGATGATGAGTCCCACTGTCCAACCTCCCAGCACCCCTGAGTAAGGGAAACAACCCCCATTGCTGAAAGGGGAGACTGAGGCACAGAAAAAGGGCTGCAAAGCAGTGCCCACCTGCTGCTGTCACCCCTTAGGCTGCCACAGCCACAGCCTGAGCCCAGTCCCAGTGACGCACGTCAAACAGGAGTCACCGGGGCTTGTGATGCAACCCCTGTGCTCGGGATGCTGTGCCTGCTGCAACAGTGACGGGGGTTCCCAACAGCCATAATCACCATTTTTTCCCAGCTCAGCTCACAGTCATGGAGCTTCCAGTACGTCCCAGTCTCATTCCCAGCCAAAATCATGGACCAAGGAGCCTGAGCCAAGTCACCACCCTCTCCCTGGGCATATGTGGAGCAGGACTTCTGCCCCCGTGCCAGCAGAGCATTATGGAGGGAACCCAGTGGGGTCCTGGTTTGCAGGAAGCCAAGGCAGTGAGGCTGGTAGAACTATGCAGTGAGGAGGATAGTCAGCTTCCAAAAGTCACACCTACAGGAGAGCAGTGGTTGGGCCATGCCAGCTCCATGTGGGATCTGGCAGGCCTGCACCCATTGAGTACTGCTGCCTGGGCACTCCCGTGGGGCAAGGGGACTCTGGGCGGGTAAGGCTGTGTCTCGCCTTGCACACAGGTCTCTATCCCAGCCCTGGAAGCCTTCAGCAGGGTATGCACGGTACTGGGGTACCCAGGTCATCACTCTGAGCCCACGGGTATTTCTGCACCCACCTGGAGAGGCAAGAACTGCAGGGTGACAGACTGGAGAACTGACCTCCATCCCTGGGGACATAGGTCACCTCACGCCCCACACAATGAAGTGACACTGTGTGACAGCCTACAAGTCAAACCCAAAGGGAGCTCATCTCCTCCAAGCTGTGCAAACAGGGCAAGGGGGACACACAGACGAATTTTCACCCATCCAGCTTTCCTATAGCCCATGCAGCCCCGGGCACTCAGCCCCTCTCCCAGGGCCATGCGTGGGTGCTGCCACTCACCGGGGAGCTGGGTGTGGAAACAGAGCAGGAGGCCCATGAAGGTGTGGTGAGTAAGCAGCAAGTCACTGCCCTGGGGGGCACAGCCAGGGTTTGGCTGCAGAGCAGCACCCGGGGCGCTGCGGGAGCAGGAAATGCCATGGGTTGGGAAGAGAAGGGGGACCCCATTCCCTGCCCTCCTCCTCACATCTCCTTGGCAAGGATGGCATGCAAACAGCTGGGAAGGTGCCTAAAGGAAAGAGGCTTTGGCATGGCATTGCATCAACCCATGGACCTGCTGGCTGCAGGGTCACGCTGAGGCCAGGCTGTCGTGAGCAGGAGCTGCCCAAACTTGTGCTGCAGCTACTGGGGGGATGGAGGGAGCATTCACCTGCAGAGGTGGTGGTCCTAAAGCCATCTCCAAACCCTGGAAGGGCTGGGATAAGAAGAGGGAAGTCCACCCACTCGTGGTCACTGTATCCTTCTTCTGGGTGCTGACAGAGGCTGGAGTTGGGGTAGCACGAGGGCTTGGCTAGTTCATGCCCAGATGTGGGTGCCACATGTTGTGGGAGGACCCTGCAAAGCCTGAGCAGATGTCAGGGTGTGCCCAGTACCCTCCTGCACGAGGGGTGTTTGAAGTGCTCAAGGTTCTGATGCAAAGGCCAGACAAATCCTCCAGTTGGGGGCGTGTCTAGGGCATGGCCAGGGAGCCTGGGTGTCACCATGGGAGAGTGGATGTGACCAGGAGCCTTGACAAGGGATGGCACTGGGGAAAGTTCAGCTACCTTTGTGGGAGGAAACAGGTAGCCCAATGCTGGAGCCAGTAGTCAACTCAAAGTGTGCAAGAGAAACATTGTCCCTCTGAAAAGCCCAGCAAGTCAGCAGCTGCCCCAGCAAGGGCACAGGGAGATGGCACCAGGCAGGGGCTGTCCTGCTGGGAGATTCATTTCTGCCCCTGTGGTGCTGCTCCAGGGGAGAAGGCATGCTGGGGAAGGCTGGGCAGCCCAGCCTGTTGGGCGCCGTGGGGTAGCAGCTGTGGGTCAGCCAGCCCAGGGGGTGACTCACAAGGCTCACCCCAAGGCACGAGGCAGGGCCCTCCAGCCCAGCAGCCTGCCCTTACAGGCTCCAGCCTGGCAGTGGGGGTGCTGCTCAGGGCAGGGAAAGAGAAGGAGAGACCACTGTTGCATGAAACCACCCAGGCTGTGTGGCTTGAGGGACATGGGACTGGGACCCCCTCAAGCAAGGGGCTGGTGGAAGAGGTCCTCTCTGAGCACCTCTGAGCACCTCTTTTCTGAAGAAAAGTTCAGCACACAGAGCCCTTGTGCATGGATGGGAAGGGGATGGAGGGCAGGTGCCCATCCCTCTGGGCCCCCTCAGACCCACAGCTGGAGCAGAGTGCATTTCAGCTGGGATGATTTTCTCCCTTGCTTTCTCTTCCATCTCCCAGCTGCTCTCAGCCATGCCAATGGAGAGCCAACAGGCACCAGGGAAGCTGGTTTTGCTTGCCCCCATCCCCAGGGTGCCTCTGCACTCCTGCGAGCACAGCCCGACTGCAAACCGGCTTGGCTGAAATCCTGCCCTGAACCTGCCTGGGGCTCCTCAGACACTAAGTTTGCCTGCTCTGTATCTCTGCAGCCTCTGGGCCAGCCCAGGAGCCCCAGGCAGTCCTGCTCAGGGAGAAATCACTGTTGCACAAGGAGCCAAGCAAGAAATGTGTAAAGAATAGGGGAGGAGGAAGAAAGAGGATTTACGGAGCCGCTCGGAGCAAGGAGAGCCAACTCCCTGCAGCTGGGCACTAATCAAGGTGCCAGCAGCACGTGAGTGACACATCTTCCACTGGCACTGGCCACAGCCTGCTCCCTTTTGCCATGGAAAGGTCTGTGTCTTCAGTGAGCTCTCTGGGGACACCCTAACCCAATGAGGATGCTCTTTCTCAGGCTGCAATGTCACTAGCAGGATGTCAGTGCTTGTACACCTTACCTAAATCTTTTCCCATAGATGCAACCATCTGCCAGGATCCCAATGGGCACAGTTGCCACCTGTGAGTGGCCAGGCCCCGCTGCTTGCCTGGGCTGGGACTGTGCCTCTTGAGATCCAGCCCAGCTATAGCCCTCTCACAAATTAGGTCATCAGTGGGGGAAAAAGCTGGCTTAAACAGGCAGCCCCTGTATCCCCCCCAGCACACAGATAATGTACTCAGGGGTGGGATGGGGAAGTTGTAAAGACATCTCTTTCTTGGCCAGGGGAAAATTCCCCCTTGGCTAAGCACCCACAAGTGCCCAGTGATGCACACACAAAGGTGTGCCACCAAAGCCCCTATGCATCAGTGACAGCAACAGCAAGGAACAGCCCTATCAATGTCACCAGTCCTGGGCTTCCAGGAACTCTGGCACAACACACAGCTGCTCCCCTGAACCCCTCCCCACCAACAGCAAACCCCACAGACACCAGAGCTACCCAGACCTGGCAGAGGGGAGCAGTACCAGGAGCAGGCACATGGGAAGATGCCTGAGTGCCCAGACTCCTCTGCCCCACACAGGAAGGGCTCCCTGAGATGATCTCAGCCAAAACACCAAACTCTGAGGGAAGCAGTTCATGAATCACCCAGCTGCTCCTATGCTCCATCCCAGGAAGCCTGGCACGTCTGTTTGGTGGTGCTGGTGGCCTCACCCACCCACCACCTCTTCCCAGCTCGCTGGCTCCAGAGTGAAGCAGAGTGTGAGCTGGTGATCCCCCTGAAGCCACTCCACTGCCCAGTGCATTCGCCGTGCATCAGGCAGCTGAGTTCTTATTCTTAAAATAAAGGTTCCTTTTCTTCTTCTTTTTTTAAAAGAAGAAAAAACAAGTTTGACCCCTTGCCCTCCCCTGCCAAATCCTGCTAATCTCTTGAAGTTGCTGCTGCCTGTGCACACATGGCACCAGCAGGATCCAGACTCCATGGTGAGATGCAGCTCTGAGCACCTGGGGCAAGGGGCACCGGTACCCCAGCACCCTGCCCTTGCTGGTTCTGTCTGCCTGCCCCTGAAATGAAGGCAAAATGAGCTTCTGCTTCACCTTTACCTGCTCCAGTCATGGGCAGATGTCCTCAAAACTTGAGCACGGGGCATGAACTTGGAGATATTGATGAGGATGGGGCAGAGAAAGCATGGACAGTTGAAGGGACAGCTGTGTGTGTTTGAGAATTAGCCAGAAAAACAACAGGTCCCAGGCAGCAGGAGGGCATATGCCCTGCAATGGCACAGCTACCCTGAGGTAAGTGGCTCAGAGCATGAAGACCCTCCACAAGCATCCTGCCTTGGCCAGGGCTTGCCCTACCTCAGTCTCCCCTCTTCTAACCAAAAACTCAAGGCAAGTCCCTCTCAGCCCCATGCTAAAGCCTTGCCTGGCAATAAACACAGCGCTCGAGCTTTGGGGACAAACTCTCAGCTGATGTACAACTGACTGTAACAGCACCATTTATACTCACAAAGGCCCCCAGTGCAGCCCTGGAGCCAGGGCTAGCAAAGGGAATGGAGACGTGGAATAAATCACTGGTGGGCAGGCAGGGGAGCGTGAGGGGAAAGGCTTATGGAGAGCTTTATTTTAGGGGTCAAAAGAGTGTGACAATGTGGAGACGAATAGCCTCAGATAATGAATGATAGCCCGGACGGCACGCCGGGGAGCTGGAATCTAAGCACTTAAAACCGGATAAAGACGGGCTGGGTGAAATTCTTAATAGATTTAAATAGTTCATGTTTCGACAGATACCTGGGCTTTCCAAGGCTGGGTCCCAGTTCTGTGCCTGTAATGAATCCCCCACCCCCTCTGGTATCCTGCAAGGCACCGTCTCTGCCTTTGATGAGGGCACCATTACAAATAGGGGTTTTGTCCCTGCTGTGTCCAGGCCACCATTCAGGGGGGACACTGTAGGGACCCTAAGGCTTTTAATTAAATTTGACTTATTGGAGGGGTCTGGAAGCCACTAAGCCCCCTTGCCCACCCCTCAGGCATACAGGTCTCCCAGGCTGTGGGCTGGGGGTGCGAGGAGGCAAAGTGCAACTCTCACCACGGGACCCGTGCTCCCCATACTCCTGGGGATCCCCCAGCCTGCTGCCTCCAACACGCTTGTGTGCCCAAACCCTGACAGTATGTGCGTGCCCCAGCTTGGATCAGAGCAGCCCCTGAGCAGCAATTCCAGCCCAAGTGCTGCCCGGGTGTAGGGGTCTCTTTTGTCCCCAAGCTGGGGGGGACCAGCCCCGGAGACCGAGATACCCTGCGCGCCCTCCTGCTTACCCCCCCCGGGATGTCCTACTCACCACCAGAGCCCGATGATGTTCGCAGGGCAGAGGAGGATGAAGAAGAGCCCCAGCTGGGTCCGGGAGGAAGGCAGCATCCTGCCAGGACTGAGGAAAGCGTCGAACTCGCTCCGCGCCACTGGCCGGGAGCCGGGCACCCCCGAGGTCCGGCCGGGGCCCCGGCGGGTGGGTGCCCGCTGNCGGCGCGGAGGCTGCTCCGGAGAAGGAGGAGGGACGGGGCTGCGAAAGCATCTGCTCCGACAGGGAAACCGGAGCCCGGGGGACGGACAGGGCGGGCCGGGCGGGGGGACTCCCGGGTGCCAGGCTCCGTTCCCGGCGCAGAGCCACGGACACGACGTGGGCACGGGCACCCTCCGGTAGGGGACGGTGGCCGCAGCCTGTCTGGCCCCGCGTCCCGCCGCAGCGTTTGAACGTGCAGCCCTTTTTGCGGATCTGGCTGGCACAGCCCTGCCCCCGAAGCCCCGGGACCTGCTGCGGACCTGCTTGGCACGGACCTGCTTGGCACGGACCTGCTTGGCACGGACCTGCCCGGCTCCGCTCGGGGTCCTGCCGCAGCCCTGTCAAACCCGACCTGGCCTCGAGGCGTCCCCGACACCTTCCTGTCACACTTTTGCCTGACCCTAACACCCCTGGCATGGCCCTGCCCGAGCCTGGCGTCCATGTGTTGCCCCCAGCACAGCCCTGCCTGGCCCCTGTCCCTGACTGGGCTCGCCTGGCACAACCCTGGCTCCATGACCCTGCCTGTGCTCAGACCAGTCTGTCCCAGCTGGGAAAGCTGGAGGAGTGACCCCTCACAAGCCTCTCCCAACACTTAGCTCCAACACTCTGGGGAGACACCCCTGGGGCAGAGGGACACGCAGGAGAATGATCGAGCCAGCCCTAGGAGCAAGGAGACCAGGAGGAGAGTGTGGTGAGGGACATCTTGTTTATGGTGATTCCTTTTCAGGTGCAGCTGGGACCCAGAAAGGACACAGATCATAACAGGAGGAGCAGCAGGAGCTGCCTGGGGCAGGAGGAAGCTGATGTGCCCAGAAGGTAGCGGGGGACCACACAGGGGCTGTGCAGCTGGGGACAGGAGGAGCCCATAGCCTGCCACACCAATTCACCCCACAGAGGAGCCTCAGGGATGGTTTTCCAGAGCTCAGTCCAATGCTCTGCATCTCTGATTCCTCCTGTATCGTTTATGGCTCCCAGCAGAGGTTGGGGATGCAGCTCCCAGCCCTGCAGCATCTGGACCATGGATCCTGGGACAGCTACACTGGGAGAGTCTCACCTGATTCTGTACCCAGCTCCACTGAGCAGCCAGCCAGCCCACTGGGTTAGCCCGAGGGAAAAGAAGGTGTCTTCCACCCATGATGGGCAAAGCAGAGCACCCTTGCTGCTGGTGAGATCACCCCTCCCTCCAGCAGCTATCTGTGCTCTGTTCCCCTCATGGCCTCCCATACCCTGCCCATCTCAAGCCCCTGGCTTGCCCATAACTGTTCCCCTTGCCTTGATCACCAGTGGTTTCATCCCTTCACCTGGGCATGTCTGCTCCCTGCTAACAGCATTCGGTGCTGAATGACTCAGGCTTTATCTGCCGCTTGGCACAATTCTCTCCCTCCTGGGCACAGGAGTAAGAGACTCCCACCACCTCTGGAGGATTCACACCTGCTCTTTCTCTGCCCTCCACACAGGAAATGGGCTCCTGGTCTGCCCCCTTGGCATGGCGACTAGGACTGAGCTGCTCTGGCCACAGCATGGGGACGTGGGGACACAGGGACACGGGCTCAGTCCCTGTGCTGGGCACTGCATCCGGGCTGCTGCACCATGCCCTGTCCCTGCTGCCCTTTGCCTTCACCCACCAGCCTCCGTGCTAGCTGTCTTACGGGCACCCCGTCACCAATAATCTGGGGGACAGTCCTCAAGGAGCAGCTGGTGGAGAGGGGACATCCCTGCAGAGGCTGGGCGAGGCTGTCACTGTTCCCAGGGGCCCAGCCCCTGCCGGCAGAGCTCACTGCAGCGCACGGCTCATCTGCCGGTGTGTTGAAAGTGCCTGTTGTCCCTCCGCCCCTAGCGCCTGGCCTCCTCGCAAAGGCAGCGCGGGGCAGGTGAGAAGCCTTTATCTGATTTCCTAAGGGCAGAAAAATCCCTTTGATTTTGCCCCGAAGAGGGGAGCGGGGGGGTGGGGGGCCGTCTCGGCGAGCAGGTGCGGCTGGTGCTCAGCAACTCGCCTTATCATGTCAGCTCTGCGTGGGGCTGGAGGGGCCGGGGGGCTGCGGTGCCCTCAGCACACTTTTGGGAACTGGCCCCATTGCCTGGGTCCTACAGCAAAGCCCTCGTAGAGGGGCTGGTGGGGCAGAGTGGACTGAGGTGGGCTCCTTGCCTTGTGTCTGGATCAGAGGAGCTGGGATGGGGTGTGTGCCAGGAGTTTGCCCCTATTTCACAGTTTTTCTCTCAGCTGCATAAAAATTCTCCTTTAGCAAGGGGAAACTGAGGCACAGAGATGCCAAGACCTGCTTAAGCAGGTAGGGAGTGTTTGCCTGTCATCTCAGCCCCGGAAATTTTCTTGTTGCCTCCCCTTCTGCAACAAGACCCAAAGGCACACGAACTTCAGGGGACAAGGTGACAGTGGTCATACTAATCCAGGGTGACAGGGGTGCCACTGCCACTCTGAAGCAGCCTCCACCATCGCAGCTGATCCTTTGTCTCTGCCTTTCCTCGCCTCTCGCAGCTCACTCCCCCCCCCCCGGCTTTTGTGTTATTACAAATTATAAAACAATTTTTTCCTGCCGTCCCGCATTCTTCTGCCTCCTGCAAGAATTTTAATGTATTTATTTTTGCTATCAGGGGAAAGCGCCGTGTTCCTCGGCCACCCCCAGGCAGCCCCGGCCCCACTTGGCCACTGATGGAAATTAATGATGGAGGATGCAGGGGGAGAGCAGACACCCCTGCACCCCTGCAACAGAGGGGTGGGGGGACGGGTGCCCCCCCAACCAGAAATGCTTTTCCCAGTGGCAAAGGACAGAGAAGTCAGCTGTGGTAAAGGTGACGAGACAGAGAGGCTGTGGGGTCCCCGGATGGACATGGGGCCCCCAGGAGAAGTTGTTGGTTATGGGTTGGGGAGGGCACAGTTATTGGGTGGCTGGGCTGGGCCAAGAGGTGCTTTGAGGTTCAGTTTTAAGGGTGCCGTGTTGGAGAATCATCCCCATATAGCAGCATGACTTTGAAGTCTTCTTGAGGAAGAGGAGACCTCCCCTGGACTCCAGCCCACTCTGCCTCTTGTGACAGCATCCCCAGTGATCCCCAGCCTGCTTGTGAGACAAAGCATCCCCTGAGTGGCCCACCCTGCACCCCCCCACTGAACTCCCTCTGCCTCTAGGCTGGTGCCCTGATGTTGTGCTGAGCTCTGTCTCTCATTCCCAGCCATGCAACCCCAAGGGCATGGATGGGGGTGCCCTGCTCCAACAGCCCTCCTACCCCACAGCCACAAGGCTGGGGGTGGGGGGGGCTCTGGCTGCTGGGAGGGAGGGGACAGGGGAGGAAGTAATGGGCCTTTCCCGCTGTGGGGAAAGCGTGGCCATTTCCAACCCAAACACCCCGGCGCTCAGCGGCCGCATACTTTCCCAGCGTCCCTCCCCTCCTTTATTCCTGAGGACATTGGCAATCAAACCCACGTTGGCCTCATCTCCTGCTCCTGCAGTGAGGTCATCGAGCTGTGTTTGTGACATCCCGGCATTTCCATGGCAGCGCGCTGTGATGTCATAAGCCCGGGTTGCGACCTCACGGCAGGAGGAGAATGATCTTATTAAAACAACACGGTCCCCATCCATGGCTGCTCGCAGCCGGGGGACTCCAGTGCGGGGTAGCAGCCAGCAGACAGGCCTGTGGCAGCCAGGGGATGATGAGGATGGTGCCCTCCCAGGGGTTATGTCACCAGTGGGAGATGGTGTGACACAGGGCATGATCCAGTGCTCAAAGTGGAAGGTAGCCCCCAGGGCTGAGCTCCCAATGATGCAAACACACAAGCCACATGGTGCTGAAGTGACAGTGAGTTTGGGGACAGCCATGTAGAACTTACTTCTCAGGGTCCCCCAGGCCTGGCCACAGTGCTGCCCACCTCTGGGACCAAGCGTCTGGAGCCTTATCGGGGTGCTGAGCCCTTTCACGTCAGGCTGGCGGGCAGCAAGCAGAGCTGATGAGGACCTGTCCCCAGATGACAGCCGCCAGGTGCTGACAGCGACTGCAGGGCCCATTCTTAAATTAGACAAGTCCCCCTCCCCCTGGCCAGCACTCCTGGCCCTGCCCCATGGCCAGACATAGCCTGAGGCATCATGGCCCAGGGCACTTTGACCCACACACACATATGCACACACCTGGGAGCACACACCACACCCTCAGGGAGGGCTGGTTATCCCTTAGGCACTGACAGGTGGGAGATGGATGGATGGATGGATGGATGGATGGATGGATGGATGGATGGATGGATGGATGGATGGATGGATGGATGGATGGATTGGTAGCTCTCTGGATGGACAGGTAGGTGTGGGGCTGGATGAGAAGAGTAATGTATGTGTTTGTCGATGGATGGATGGAGGAGTGTACAGACAGCTCAGGAGATGGAGAGAGAGATGGCTGTGAGAAAGCTACTTGTGAGTGTGGATGGATGGATGGATGGATGGATGGATGGATGGATGGATGGAGGGACGGACAGGAGAAAGGATGGCCCTAGCACCCCTCTTTAGTGAGCCCGTGTAGCTCTGGACATTGTTGCTCTTTCCAAACAACCTAAGTTTCACACAGCATCTGTCCTGGGAGAGAAGGGAACATCCACGTCCCAAGGGGAGAAAATTTGCCGTTCTCTCTGCACAACAATTTGAGGGCCCGACCTTGTGCTGCTGCAGCAGTGCACCCTCACTGCTAGCACAGAACCCACTCTGCACTGACCAAAGGGGAAACTGAGGCTAAGGAAACTGGCTTGCAGAGCAACAAAGCTGAAACCACCCCTCTTCAGGGAGGCACGGGTCTGTGGGCAGTCCCACTCGTTCCAGCTCCCCACACGTCCATCTGTCCATCCATGGGAAGGACACACATATCTGGGCTGTGGCGGTGCCGCTGTCCTTGGGCCCCCGCGGGCTGTAAACATGATGTCATGTGGCAGCACACACAGCCCGCTCTGTGCACGGGTCCCCGAATGGGCTTCACAACTTCTGCGTGGGAGGCATCGACCGTGGCCCACAGCCAAGGGAACTGGAGTCAGGAGATAAAATCAGGTTTGCTTTAGGCTGGAGCAAACAGCCTTTTGCAGGAGGAGTAAGGGACAGGGAGAGCAGATGGAAAAGAGGAGACACCTCCCCGTCTTGGAGAGTTTGGCAGGGAACAGAGGGGATGTGGGAAACTCCAGGAAAGCCCGGCACTGGTCTCGGGTCGGCTCCCTTTGCTCCTACTTGACTTAGAATAACTCCATAGGCACTTGAAGTCACTAATCAGCCAGGACCACTTGAGAGCAGCCTGGGGCTGCCTCCCGTCTCCTGTGATAACAGCATGCCAGCCCCGGGTTCTCTCCGGCATCCCACTCTCACGTCCTCGGGGAAAGGTCCTGGCCCACCAGGGTCCCAAGGGGCACAAAGCAGGGGGAGCCTGGATCGGAGCCTTCTGCCAGGTTCTGAGCCCTCCATGGTGGTCGTGGGGGACGCACCATCATGCTGGTTGATTTGCCTCTTGTGTCAAAAGCTTTGTGCTGCCCCCAGGCCTTTGCCCAGGTCTGAAGAGTCAGACAGAGGGAAAGGAGGGGAAGGGGACCTTTGGGAGAGGGCCAAGAGGGTCCCACTTGAACTTTTTGTGTCAGAGAAGAGCAGCTGTCTCCAGACCTGGGATCTGCCCACATTCCTCTTGATCTCCCCATGTCCCCCTTTGCAGCCCCACTGGCCCCAGCACGGCTCATGACTCAGGCAGTGGCAGTGTGGTGACACACAGTTGATGTAACAGGCTATCTCCAGTTCAGTGCTCTGGGCTGTTTACAGTCCTCAGGACCCAGGATCAGCCTTCTCACAGCCTGGGCTTTCCTGGGGATGAGTCAAGGGATGCCCTCCCCTGGGACACCCCACTTCCTCCCCTCTGTCTGTGGGAGAGCAAATCGGGGTCAGTGGATGCAGCTCTGGGAAAGATTTCCAGCTCCTGGGTAACACTGCACAAGTCACATAAAGAAGCTGTCCCTCCCTCTGAGGAGGACCAGCAGCCAGCACCCTCCATGAGCAGTGTGGAGTGGATGGTTGAGGGACAGAGAGGCAGGGGGTCCCACAGTGCCTGTATCTGCACCCGCAGGTCCCACCAGTGAGATGAGGTCGGACCTGACAATGAGTCTGAACACAGTCACAGCATCCCTGGGGCAAAGTGACACACAGGATGTGACCTGCCACCCCCTGCTCCACATCCCCACGGCTGAAGACAGCATTTGCTCTCCCGCCTCTGCTGCGCTTGTCACCACGCTGGGCTGGCCCCGCACTGGGGGACCTCCCGGCAGCTGGCGGTGTCCCCGGCTCCACGCGGCATCCTCCGGCCGCGGATGTGTCACAGCCCAGCCTGTTCCCTTCGGAAGTCCCCGCCGGGCGATTCTGAGAGAGGCTGATTCACCCGACCCTCCCGGCCCCCCTCCAGCACGGCCTCCCCCACAGCCCTGGCAGTGGCCGCGGCGGAGCTCCCGGCCGGTCCCCGCCGCCGCTGCCGCCGTCCGAGGACGGGGAGCACAGCCTAGCGGCAGGAGCGGGAAGCAGCCGGGATAACGGTGACCCGCTCCGTGTCCCGAGCAGCTTGCGGGGCAGCGGGGACCGGCCTGGGGAGTCCCTGCGCTGATACAGCCTGCCCTTCCACAAGGCCGAGTGCGAGGACCTGAACACAGGTGGGGGCGAGTCTAGTAAAAGTTTAGTCGGAGGGATGGATGGATGGATGGATGGATGGATGGATGGATGGATGGATGGATGGATGGATGGATGGATGGATGGAGAGGTGCCCTGCAGAGGAGGAGTCAGGGGCACTGGTGGATCAAAAACAGTAAATGAGCCGACAACGTGCACTTGCAGCCTGGAAAGCAGATCACGTCTGAGGCTGGAAAATAAGAAGCATGCCCAGCAGGGCAGGGAAGGTGGTTGCTCCTGCTCCACTCCACACTTTTGAAAACCCACCTGGAGTAGAGCAGCTCTGGGGTCCTCAGTGCAAGAGGCATGAACCTGTTGGAGCAGGTTCGGATGAGCCAGACAAGGCTACAAAATGATCGGGGGGCTGGAACACCTCTCCTGTGAAGACAGGCTGAGAGGATTTTGTTGTTCAACCTGGAGAAGGCTCAGGAACATCTTATTGCAACCTTCCAATATATAAACGGGCTTATAAGAAAGATGGAGAGAGACCTTTTACCAGGAACTGTAGTTTTCACTTTTTTGCAAGAGGCAATTATTTTAAACTAAAAGAGGTTGCAGGGTTCCACTGCCCGGCAAGGTGAAGCACAGTTAATTACAGCAGGCTGGGAGAGGCCAAGGCATCCTCTGCCGGGGACTAAGAGCTACAGGGTCTCAGTTTCCCAGGCTGGAAGCTCACAGAAGTCCTCGGGCGGGGGCTCTCCTGCTGCACCGGCTCTGAACCCGGCCGGGGCAGGGCAAGAGACAGAGCTGGCTGTGAGCAGCCATGAGATGGCAGCAGGCGCTCGTTCTTGGCTGTCCCAGCCTAGGGTGCCTCAGGGGTGTCTACAAGCACGGGGGTTGCCCCTGTCCTGCACCCCAGCGCCGGCCCCGCGGGCAGGGAGCACACAAAGCATCAGCCTGGAGCCCAGCGCAGGGCACTCCCGCTGCCCCGGTGAGACAGGACCGAGGGCAGGAACAGCCACCCACGGGGCTCTCAGATACCTGCCCAGCCTCACACAACCTCCCTGTCCAGGACCTTGTACCCAGTGCCCGATAAGGGCAGTTAATGATCAGCGCTGCTGTCCCAGAGACGTGGGACACCCCTGGAGTGACACCTGGAGAGAGTACTGCCTGTCCTACTGACCCAGGCTGGCCAGAGCAGACATGTCCTGCATGCAGGGTCCCACACACCCCAGCAGGGTCCTGGACAGCTTGGCCTGCACCAGCTTGAGGCAGGAGCTGGCACCGTTCTCTCCCTGGCATGAAAACATACCAAACCTCCCTCCAATTTGTTGCCAGCAGCCACAGTGGGCTTACCAAGGTCTCCCCATCTGCGGTCCTGGCTGGCAGTGCCTGGAGGAAGTGTTGAGAGAGAGCCTGGGACAGTTTGGGCACAGCTCCCCATGGCACCATCCTGCACTGCTGGGGGACAAGGCAGACACAGGGGAGTGACAGGCAGGGAACAGAAGCAGGGCAGGATGGCTCAGTCTGGGAGGGCAAGCAGACCTAAAGAGCAGGTCCAGTGGTGAACCTGGAGCTGATGCAAGGTGTGCAGGGTCTGGGATGTGATACTCAGTGCCAGAGTGCTGGCACATGTTCTGCCCTGGCTTGTGCTGTGCCCAGTCCTTGTGCCCATGCCTGGTGTGCAATGCCCAGCACCCACTGCCTATGTGCAATGCCCAGGATACAGCACCTGGTGCCACAGGCTCTGTCGAGCCAGGGTGCTGTACCTGCCGTGCCGTGCCAGTGCTCGCTGCCAGCTGCCTTGTGCAGAGTTCCACCATGCACAACACACAGCACACAGTGCCTGCCACATGGCTCTGGGTACCGCTGATGCCAATTCCAGCACCCAGCACCCGCTGCCTGGTCTGTGATGCTGCTGAGCAGTCACCAATGCCCAGTATTTGGTGTGTGGCTGACGGTACCCGGTGTGCTGTACCGAGTACGTAGCAGGCTGCAGCCGGTCTCCACGGCCCGGTAGAAGGTGTGCCGCAGCCGGCACAAGGCGCACGGTACGGACCGCCCCGTGCCCGGTCCCCGCTGAGCAGCAGCCGGGGCCCCGCATCCAGAGCGCAGCAGCCGGGGCCGGTACCCGTTGCGCAACGCGCCGGGTGCGCGATTCTCTATTCCCGGTGCGCGGTACCCGGTGCGCGATGCTCA
>WBNO01030454.1:686889-726268 GCA_013400575.1 Peucedramus taeniatus
ACACGCACCGGCTGCAGGTGCGCCGGGGCAGCCCGGCCCGGGGGCTGCGGGCGTGCGGGGGTCGGGCTGCGTGGGGGCCTGGCGACCTGCACGGGGGCGTAGGTGGGAGGGGAGGCTTAGGAGGGGTGCGTGGGGTGGAGGGGCGGCAGCGGGGGCTGCAGGGGGGGGGCTGTGCCCGGAGGGGCTTTGCAAGGGAGGGAGTGGGTGCGGGCTGGGCACAAGGGGAGATGGGCTCCGGGGAGGGGGTTAGCTGCCGACAAGTGAGGGCAGGGAGTTGAGCGGGGGCGGCGGAGCAGGGGAGCAGAGGGGTTGGGCGGTGGGGGGCACCCGGTGCCGTAGAGTGATGCTGGGGCCGGCAGGCAGAGAGGGGCCAGCAGAACCGGGTGACCTCGGGAGGGTCCAGCCAGCCCATGGCTGCTCCGGCATCCCCGAGCCGGCCAGGCAGCCTAGGGCAAAGGTTCGGGGGCATCTCACAAGGTCTTGGCATCCCTGGGCTCCCGGCTGTGACAGCTGGAGGGAGCAGCGGTTTTGGGTGCAGGTGACAGGGCAGGTTTTTGGCCAGATGTTACCAAGGCAGGGGAGGGGCAGGCAGAGGTATTTGTTTTCTTCTGTCAACACTTCCTCATACGTCGGATGAAGCAAGCTGTGGGCTTGGCTGGCTGCAAGCCAGGCGGCATCTTCCAGCGCCCTGGAGCTCTGACCAGCCCGAGAAGCGTGCGGGATCAGGCCTCCCTGGCATCTCAGAGCACCAGGCACTGCTGCTTGGAGAAGGGCTCGTCACAGGACAGTGGGATTTCGGGGTGTAAGCACTGGAGCTCCATCCTGCTCTCTCCTGCCCTTGGGACTCCGAGCACAGCCTGGCTTTGCAGAAAGATGCCCACATGCTCTGGAGGTGCCTTTCCCCAGATCCAGGCAGCTCTAGCTCCTCACAGCCCAGCTCTCCAAGGCCTGCACCGTGTCAGGTCCTGGCTGCCAGCAGATGCTGGTGGGCAGGCTTCAAGCCGGGGCACAGCTGCCCCATGCCCACGAGCTGCCTGCAGTACCAGGGCGGCCGTCCCTCCCCCTCCTCCTGCCACCATGCACGAGGAACGTCTCCCCGTGGTGACGAATCCAGCTGAATCCAGGCGCAGGCTGCGATGCAGACAGTCACCAAGGGAGATTGTACCACGTGCATCCCCGCAGCCACGGGGAATGGGGACCAGGGCTTGCCTGCTAAGTCCCCTGCATCCCCCCCATGCTTGGCCGTGCTCTGCAGGGGCTCTGGCAGTGCCTGGGTGGGATGCAAAGTGACCTTTGGACATGGTCCTGTGCAGATCCACTTGCAAAGGGCTGCCCAGCTGCCCCCAAGGGATGCACTTGGAGGTCACGGTGCTCCCTGCCAGGGAAGCAGGCATGGCACCTGTGGCTGCAGACAAGGAGAGGGGAGCTGCAGCCAACAGGGCTCAGAGCAGGGCTGATGTTAGTGAACGTCCCCTAGCTGTCTTGTGAGCCTGTGGCCCCAGGGCCATGCCCTGGAGGTGACAGCCTGTTCTGGGAGCAGCCCAGTCATGCCCTAGCCTGGTACTGCCCTCCCACTGCTGATCATTAACCACCCTTACATGGTAGTGAGTTCAAGGACCCACTCAGTTGTCCCCAGGTTAAGCAGAGCTGGGACCATGCTGGAATCAGAAGGACTTAGTCGTGCTGGTGGTTGTGCAATGGTCCTACATCTCAGCACAGTCCTGTTCTTGGCAGTTGTCTCTATCCCTGCTGTCCCTTCTTGGTCTTCCTTCCCCAAAAGACCCACCAGACTCTCTCTGCATCTCTGGGGTGGGTGAAGGATGTGCCAGTCTGTGCTGAGGGGTCAGTGCCAGGTATACTTAGCACTGGGAGAGGAAATGAGCCCGGAGATACCAGCCCAGGCCATCTGCAGAGCACTTCAAGGATGCTGCCAGCTTGGGGGGATCAGAGGCAGGTGCTTGAGCTGAGGTGATGCTGAGGGGTCCATGGGATGGGTGCAGATAGGCACATTCAGGGCAGTGTTGGGACAGGGAGGATCTGACCCAGCTCGTCCCATTGACCTTGCCATGCTTTGTGCATCACAGGTGATATCCCGACGCCTTTATGGACCTATCTGGAAGTCAACCTTCGGACATTATAGGAACATCAACATTGGGAGCCCAGTGGTGCTGGAGCAGCTGCTACGGCAGGAGGGCAAGTACCCCATGCGGAGCGACATGGCCCTGTGGAAGGAGCACCGGGACACCCGGCGCCTGCCCTACGGACCCTTCACCGAGTGAGTCCTGCCCTGGCTGTGCTCTCTGGGGCAGCATACCTCTCCTGCCCCTTCCTTAGGTGTAAGGCTCGGGTGGCAGTTTGCATTACTCCCACTCCTGCAAGCTGCCTGTCCCCACCAAGTAGAAGGGCATGGCCACGGCGGTAGGAATGACCCCGGGACGGTTCCAGCCTGGGGTGGGGAGTGTGCGCACAGGGATTGGGGAACTGCTGCCAGCCACTGCCCCCTGCCCATCCATGCCCCCTTGCTGAACCTCGTCCCCATGCAGGGAAGGGGAGCGCTGGTACCGCCTGCGCCAGGTCCTCAACAAGCGGCTGCTGAAGCCCTCGGAGGCGCTGCTGTACGCGGATGCCATCGGGGAGGTGGTGTCAGACCTGATGGTGCGGCTGCGGGAGGAGCGGAGCCGCAGCCCCTCGGGGGTGCTGGTGGGGGACGTGGCCAACCTGCTCTACCGCTTTGCCCTGGAAGGTAGGGGTGTGCTCTCCCTCACCCCTGCCCTGTCCCACTCTTCCCATTCCTCCAGAGGTCTGGATGCTGTTTGTCCCCCACAGGCATCTCTTATATCCTCTTCGAGACCCGCATTGGGTGCCTCAAGCAGCAGGTCCCTGCTGAGACCCAGCACTTCATTGACTCCATCAACCTCATGTTCAAGAACTCCATCTTTGCCACCGTCCTGCCCCGATGGAGCCGCAAGGTGCTGCCCTTCTGGGATCGTTACCTGGACAGCTGGGACACCATCTTTGCCTTTGGTGAGCGGTGATGATGGGGGTCCAGTGTGGTGGCACTGGACTCCCTAAGAACCCTCAAAAGTGGGGCAGTCCCTGGCCAAATGTCTTTTTGGCAGCCCTCGCTCTGTCAGCTCTGGTTCCCACTCTCTGTTCCTGTAGGCAAGACACTGATTGACCGAAAGATGGAGGAGCTGGAGGGGCAGGTGGAGCGTGGCAAGGAGGTGTCCGGCTACCTGAGCTACCTGCTGGCCAGTGGCAGACTCAGCCTGGATGAGGTCTATGGCAGCGTGGCCGAGTTGCTGCTGGCCGGTGTGGACACGGTGAGAGCCAGGCAGCTGCTGCCAGGGGATCCCTGCTGTGTTCCATGCCCAGGGGAACCCATGGGGCCATGTTCCACCTAGCCCTTGCGAGCTCTAGCCTGGTTGGGGCTGATGCCCCACAGGGGCCAACCCTCAGGGATTGGTCAGTACAGATCCTGTCCTCTGCTCTGCTTCATATCCTGCTCCCTGCTTCCCTCTTCCCTGAACTTGCTGCCCCTCACCCCTGACGTTTCTGCATACCAGAGCAGGGGCTCTCTGGTGCAGTACTGATGCTGTGCTTGGCACAAAGCTGCTCAGGTACTGGCCCCAATTCCTTCACTACCCCTCGTGCTCCACTCCCCCAGACCTCCAACACGCTGTCCTGGGCTTTGTACCACCTCTCCCGGGACCCAGACATCCAGGAGACCCTGTACCAGGAGCTGAAAGCTGTTGTGCCTGCCGACCGGTTTCCTGCTGCTGAGGATATCCCCAAGCTGCCGATGCTTCGGGCCGTTATCAAGGAGACTCTGAGGTACATCCCAGCCTTGTCCCTGCCCTGAGGTCCTGGTCACCAGCCCCTTCTCCAGGGGGGATGCACCAATCAGGCAGGATGCAAGACTGGATTTCAGTCCCTCTGGGCTGCAATATCCACCTCCCCTCCGGGGAGCTGCTGAGCCTTGTCCTGCCTGCGTCTCGCTCTCTCCCGGATCTCCAGAGGAGCCCTGCTCCCCCACTAACTCTCTCCATATTCCAGAGTCTACCCTGTGGTGCCCACCAACGCCAGGGTCTTCTATGAGAAGGACATTGTCATCGGAGACTACCTCTTCCCCAAGAATGTGAGTGGGGGCTGTGCTGTGGGGACCCCCACTGCACTCAGTGGGGCCAGGTGGGGTCATTAAACCCCAATTCCCGCCCCGCAGACCCTCTTTGTCCTGGCGCACTACGCGATGTCCCATGATGAGACCTACTTCCCCGAGCCTGAGCGGTTCCTGCCCCAGCGCTGGCTCCGGGGACACGGCTCCCCTCACCACCCCTTCAGCTCCATCCCCTTCGGCTACGGGGTCCGTGCGTGTGTCGGACGCCGCATCGCTGAGCTGGAGATGCACCTGGCCCTTGCCAGGGTAAGTAGGGATCCCTCCACTTCGGGTATCTTGCAATATGCTGGGATGGGTGTCCCAGGGAGTCCCCAAGGCACTGCCAACCCCCCTTCTCCCCACAGATGATCCAGGCATTTGAGGTGCGGCCGGACCCCACTGGCGTAGAAGTGACATCTGTGTCCCGCATTGTCCTGGTGGCTGACAAGCCCATCAACCTGGAATTCATTGCTCGCCCAGGAGCCCCCTGACTGCACGTCCACCCCGACCCTGGGTGCCAAATGGAGATCCCCCTTACTGCCCCACAAGGAGGACAGGAAGGCAAACCCCTTCCCTGGCCAGCTTGGGCCAGGAGGCTCACAGCCCCACTGTGGGAAAGATGGGGGGAGGATGAGAGATTGCCCCCAAATCATCCCTGGGCCATTAGTATCCCCCTGCCCAAAATCAGCAGGGGGCTTGGGGAACTGCTGTGCCTTTGACACACTGCAGGGGGATTGTGTCCCCCCCATCCTGTGCCCAGCTGGGCTGCGTCAGGAACCTGGGAGCTCTTTTGGGGCTGGGGGAAAGCAGGGAGGGGGCTTGCAGCCATTCGGTGTCTCCTTCGTCCTGTCCTTGTGTAGCTGCGCGTGGATCTGTGCCTGGAGCCAGGACATCTGGGTCCTCTCTGAACAGCTGACCTTGGCCTCAGAAACTTCTCTGTGCCTCAGTTTTCCCCTTGCCCCGAGGGGAGGGTTGAGTGCTGGTGGTGTTTGGGGTTTGCACCTTTCCCAAGGGACAGAGCCAGCCCTGGTCCCGGGAAAGCATGGTAATAACACAGCACATTCCTCATGATGGGAGGAGGCCTGTCACCACCCAGTACTGGTATTGTGTCCCCTGGCAGAGCCAGCCAGCACAGGAGGAGTGTTTAGTTCCTGGGACTTTCCAGTGTCAGCTGTTATTGCACTGAGATGCTGATATGGGGTCACGGGAATAGCAGGGCTCGCTGTGGGCAGTGCAGGAGGAGAAATTTCAGCTCAGCATCCCCATCCCCAAGCCAGGACCATTGCAAGGCTCACAGCTGCTAGCAGCCACAAGCAGGGGATGCATTGCCATTTGCCCGGAGGGAAGGGGCATGGGACATTTTTAAGAGTGAACCCCACATATTTTCCTTCTTCTTGGACTGAGGGAAGGAACCTTGCTGGTACCAAAGCTTCTGTCCTTCAGCGCATCCCCAAAGGGACCTGCACATCACTAAGATGATTAAGACTGCATGCCCTGTGTCCCCATCCCCTCAATTCTACCCACACGTGCTGAGGTGCTACTCTGCCAGTGCCAAACTTGCTGGCAAGCAACCAGTACCCCTTCCCCAGCCTGGTTCTCTCCAAAGGAGTCATGCCCAGCTTTACCCCAGAAAGGCAAGAGGCAGTTCTTGGATCAGGCTGTTTTGTTACAGCAAGGCTGAACAGACGACAGATAAATAAATATCCCCTGCCCACCCCAAAACGTGCACAGGGTCTCCATGCAAGTGCCCATCCTGCTGACAGCTCTTGGCACAGACTGTGCCTCTGCCAGAGAGCTCCAGCCCTGTGTGACCCTAAAATAAAAAAGCCTGTGTGTGCAGCTGAGCCTACGCTACCAGGCACCGAGCACAGACAGCGGGACTGTGTTCACCAGGAGGGAGCCACAATAGGAACGCTCAGATCCATCAGCAGGATGGCAGAGGGGTGGCCAGGTCCCCTGGGGCTATATGGGTCTCTGCCCAGCTGCAGGCATGTTGCAGCCCCTCCAGCACAGCGCCCACTGAGCATCACTGTGTGCTCACTGGCAGGAGGCAGCCCTGGGTCCCATTTTCAGTGTTTCTGCCTCTCCAAGACTGGCAGGATCTAGCCCTGGACTCAAGACGAGCCCGAGGAATGGGGTGAACAGGCACATCCTCCCCACAGAGAGCCTTCGGGCCCAAGCCTCCTTCTCACAGGTCACGCAAGAGATCCCTGAGTCAGACAAGACAGTGGCATTTCCCTGGTGTCTTCAGAGTGAGGATCGATCGATGCCTGCGGGGCAAGAGAGCGTGTGAGACAATAACTCCAGATCAGTGCTGGAGTGGGCACCCTGTGACATGGCCCCTCCAACCATCCCAGTGGTCACTGGGGTCTTTCCTCCATTCCTTGCTTGTATGTAGGCCCTGGGGTAGGAGGGAGAGCAGCTTGGCTGGAGTGGGGCGTCTCAGTGGCCCCCCTGCAGCTCCTGACAAAGCCACCCCTGTGGGCATCAGGAATAGGGTGAGCAAAGGCACTGTGATGGGGGGAATGGGGAGAGGGGGACAAGGGGGATAGCCCATGAGTGGCTAACACACACCATTCCCAGACCCCTTCTGTGCAGAGCAGCTGGGCACTGCTGGGGGAACTGGTAGTCACAGGCCTGTCCCAACCCATTGCCCACCACCACCCCAAAAAGCATAATTACCTTTGGGAAGCACTTGGGAACTGGAGCCAGCTCCCCCCTCCTCATTTCACCCCTAAAGAGGAGCCACAGTGGGTGCCAGGACCATGCCCATCCATAGCCAGTGAGAATTCACCAGGCAGTGGGTGAGCAGAGCCAGCTGCAGGTGGCCAGGCAGTGTGGTTCCAGTGCCACCTGGGAGTGAGCCCTGTCTCTGGAACAGACAGTTTTGGGGCTGCTGCAAGTGGAGGGGGTAGGGGGCTCTGCCAGCTGGGGTCCATGGGCTGGCCACATTTTGCTTATGGCTAGTGGTGGGCAGCATGTCTGGGGTGTGCGACTGGGGGTCTGTCCACTCTGTGTCCCTTGGGAATGACACTGGAGGTGCTCAGGTCTCAGGGGGGGAATGAGGCCAGATCAAAAATAGGCTTTTGTCTTGGGATGCATCACATCCCAAAACCCTCATGCAGCCCAAAGCCCAGGGACCTGCAAAACCCTCATTCCACACGCTGCCTGAATGGGGCTCTGGCGGAGTGTCTCCATGGAAGGTGCCCCCATCCTTCCTCACAGTCACCAGGGATCCCCTGTGATCCTTGTGTACCCCTGGGACAAGCAGCATCTGGGTCCTGCTGTCCCCACCTGGGCACCCAGCGCTGCCAGACCCCAGCCCCAGCCTGCTCCATCCCCCAGGAGCACTTTGGATGGGGCAGAGGCAGCTGACCCAGCAGCAGGGAGGGGACAGGCACACAGCAACGGGGGGGTGGCGCCTACCTGAAGTGGAGAGAAATTGAGGGTGCAAGTGGAGAAAGATGGAGCACCGTGGGCTAAGAGTTAAGAGCATCAATACCTGCAGGAGTGAGCACAAGGGCCTGCAGGATGTCAGAGAGGGAGACGATGCCCCGCGGGTATCGGTTCTCATCCACCAGAACCAGGCGATGGACCTGTGGGTGCAGGCAGAGCATCACAGGCAGGCTGGGCAGCTGGCAGCCGTGGCTGGCACGAGGCACCCCGGCCACTCACCTGCTCCTTGGCAATGCGGTCAATTATGTCCTCCATAGGTTCATGGGGGTAGCAGGTGAGCACCCCCTCCAGGCAGACACTGCGTTGCTGCAGTGCCTCCCTCACACTGATGTCCAGGTTGTTGTAGGTCTTCTGGGCTGCCAGGTGCTGTGATAGATGTGTCCCCATTCAGCGCCCCAAGGTGTCCTTGCACCCCGTTGTGCCAACACAGAAGGGATGCTGAGCCCAGGAGATGCACAGAGCAGATGTGCAGTGGCACATGCATGACAATGCATGTGGGGTGGGTTTGCATGGGCACAGACAGGTATATGCACCCCAGCAGTGCATGCAAGGGGCTAGACTTGAGCCTGGGCATGCACACACGCAGGGTACTCACAATGACATCAAACCGCGAGTACAGGCCAACCACTTGCCCTGCAAAGAGAAACAGTGCAGGGGCTGCAGAAGGAGCCCTAGGGACCAACTGCCATGTTCCTCCCACACCCCAAGGAGCAGGAGAGGGGTTTTGGGTAGGGATGGTGCTGGAGCTGCTAGCAGAGGGAGATGAGGACGTCACTTTTTCCCGCCCCAGGTACCAGCATCGTTGATGACAGGCAAGGCGGAGACATGGCGATCCACAAAAATCTCCAAGGCAGTGTGGATTGGGGCAGTCTCAGCCACGACGGCCAGGTCACGGAAGGTGCCAATGCACAGTTCCTGCACTGTTTTCTTCAGGAAGCGTGGCTTGGGGATGGTAGAAGCCTTCAATGGGACAGGGCAGGGCTGGGCTGGCACCTGCATGTACCTTGACACCCTTGCCTGTGACAACAGCCATGAGTGTGCACAAGCAGCCCCAGCACTCACAAAGATGTGGAGAAACTTGAGGATGCGCTTGTGCGTCAGGATGTGCAGGACATTGCCTGAGACAGGCTCGATGACAGGCAGGCGGTGGATTTTGTGCTTGATCAGGGAGTAGACAGCGTCGAAGAGGCTGTGGGTGATGTGGACATCGTGGTGGGATAGGGCTGCCTTCAGGTGCACACACACCCCCACTCCAAGGGATGTGCTCTCCCCCAGTGGACAGGCTCTCACCTATTGCTTGGAGAGATGTAGACCAGTGGCTTGAGGGAGCCCTGCAGGTACACCTCTGCCAAGGGAGAGAGCTATGAGAGGAGGTCCTCCAGCCCTCTCTTGCAACCCCCCAACCCCAGAGCCCACCTCCATGCCCTGCGTGACAACATCAGCCCAGCCACCCACATGATTTTTACCTCTCCAGGTCTCAATCTTGTGCTCCTCCACCTCGTAGATCTGAACCTGGAGGCAGGGAAATGCCCTGGTCATGATGGTTCCATGGGGGACTGAGGGCACTCTGAGACACTGCCCCCTTCCTTGGGCATGGCACCCCATCACCCAAACACAGGGATTACATTTTGGGGACCAAGCAGGAGAGCCACAAGTGGATGCTGGTCTGGCCCAGAATCATCCCCTGGTCATTGTCTAGTGATTAGGAAGGGATCAGGAGTGGTGGGGACAGCTGCTCCCTGCCCCATGTCCTGATCCCCAGGCCCTCCTCCCGGCACTCACCAAAGGCGAGCGGTAGTAGCGGTGGAGGATGTTGATGAAGTCGGTGATGGTGAGCATCCCTGTGGAGACACGTGGGGCTGGCAGCGCTGCCTGCACCCTCTCTGCCAGGCAGGGGAGGGGGCCAGGCATTGCTTCTGGCACTCACCTACAAAGCTCTGCGTCTTGCTGTCCCAGAGAGGGGCAGCGCGCACCCCGTTGGCCACCAGTGCCAAAAAGGCTTTCTTGATCTGCTGGCAGAGTGCAGAGGGGTTCAGAGGATCCCCAAGCCTGCTTCTTCACTGCCCATCCCCACTCATCCCCCAGGTTATCACCTCCAGGGAGATGTCAAAGACAACGAGCTTGCAGCTGGTGGGGATGGCATCATAACAGCAGTGGCTCCTCAAGAAGTGCATATAGACCTCAGCATCAGGGGTCTGAAACTCGGTCTCTGGGCCCAGCCCCAGTATTTCATTTCCCAGAGTGAAGGTGACAGGTCTCCTGTATTCTTCCTCCTCCTCCTCTTCCTCCTTCCCGGGGCATACAGCCTTTGGAAACCCTGCAGGCAAAGTCACCCCAGCCCTAGCCAGTAAGCTGAGCTGCTGGGTCTCAGCTGCTGGGTCTCAGCACCCTCCTGCCTGTGGGGAGCAGGGGATGCTCCCAACAGAGCCCCCCTGTTCCCTGTGCCCTACAGGAGCAGCACATAGCACTGCAGTTCTCCAGCCGGGGGCAGACTCCAGCTGAGGAGAGGGGTGTGGGCAGGGTGGGCAGAGGACCATGCACTTGTCACACGGTAAGGCAGTCCCTCCTCCTACACACCTAGACTCTTCCTCCTACCCACCTTCCTCGTCAGGGCACGCAACAGCATCCAGCAGCGCCACCTGAGAGGGCACACAGTGAGGAGGGGTCAGCAGGAGTCAACCCAGTCTTTTCCCCATCCATGGATTCTGCCTCCACCCACCCAGCTGCTCTGGCCCACCCAAGCCAGGCAGAGAGAACTGTCTTTTCAGGGTGGGGACGTGGGCACCCCCCACCAGCCCAGGACCCCCAGAGCCTGCAGTCCCCATGGCAGCTGCAATCCAGAACACCCAGCTTGTCCTCCTGCTCTGGGGAGACAGCAGGGGTCTCCAGAGCAGAACAAGGCATGGATGGCAGGACCTCCTGCCTTCTCTCTCTGCTGTTGGAGCCGAGCATGTCCCACAGCGGCTCTGCGCCCATCCTCTCCCAATCCCAAGGTGTAAATTCCGGTCTTGCTTCTTCCCGTGCAGAGAGCCTCGCTAACCCCATTGGCCCCTCCCGGGGACCAGGTCCATCCCAGGAAACTTGCGTTGACAAAGCTACAGCCCGAGGAAGAAGGCAGTCCACAGGGCCGGACGGCTGACCCCGTTCCCCCAGTCCCCAGGAGGCACTATATAACACAGCAGCACCTGCAGAGGGAAGAGCTACCCCGGCCACAAACCTGCCTGACAGAGCCAAAGTTTACAGGCCACCCTAAAATAACGAAGGCACAGAGACAGGGACCACTCCCTAAGGAGCCTAGAGCCAACAAGGAGAAGGAAGAGACCCTGCACCACCTGCCCCAACCGTTCCCAAGGGGCTTGGCACAGCTAGGAAAAGGACGTCCTTGTCCCCAGGGCTGCATGTCCGTGGGAAGGGGCCCGTCAGCCACCCACATTCTCCCACCCCCGGGGTGGCCTGTCCCCAATCGGGGGTCTGTGGGGCCGCGCCCCCCACCCAGCCTTACGGTACCTGGGACGCGGCGGGGCCACGGAGCCGCTCCATGCTATCTGCGGGGCAGCGCTGCTATTCTGGGCCCGCGGCTGGCGCGGCCCTGGCAGATAGAGTGTCAGCGAGCAATGCCAGCCATGCCCCCACCGCCACCGCCGCGGGGGGGGACACGGCCGAGGCCACCGAGCAGCGCTCGCAGCCACCGAGCAGCCTCGGGCTGAACTAGGTGGTGGCGGCCCCGGGGCCAGCGCTGGCCCTGGGGACCCGAGGGAGGGGGCGATGGAAGGATGGCTGGGGGCAGAGAGCGGAGGGACAGCCCGCTCCGTGGACCCCCGTCCTCCAGGAGCGGTGCTCCGCGCCGTCGGGACGCGGTCCAGCCTGCCCGGTGCTGCCCCGCCCCGTCGCGGTGGGGGCACAGCGTTCCCCTCTCCACGGGGATGCTGGAGAACGGCTGGGTCCAGCCATGGGCTGGGTGGATGCGGACCCTTTGTCCTCGACGCTGCCCAGCCCTGCCTGTCCCTGCCTGGGATCCTGCTGCAGCTCACTGTCCGCGGCCACCCTGGTCCCACGGCGGGGCCGGCCCGACCTGTGGGGTAACCTCCTTCCTTGCCGCCGGGCCACCCCCTCCTGCTCGCCCTCTGCCCGCTCCCGGCTCCATTTTCTATTTCTGGAAGGCTGTCGGGCTGGCTGCAGGGCTGGTGGCTACAGGGCCAAAGGGACAGGTCTCTGTCTGGCTGCAGGGGACAGCTGGATACTGGCCCATGGCGGGGTACAAGGAATTCCCTGGTGCTGCCTCAGAGCAGGCAGGAAGAGGAGGGACGCCTCGGTGCTGGCTCACAGGGTGACCCAAATCCCGCAGCGGTGCAGGGGCCCATGGGGCCAGGCCCTTACAGCTGTGCTGTGCAGAGCAGCCTGGCTCCAGCCTGGCCATCGAGGGTGCTGGCAGCAGGGAAGGGAGCAGGCATCTCCACTTTCGGAGGCTATTTTCAGGTGCTGGAGAGAAGCCGAGGAGAGATGAGATTGTCACCAAGGAGACCAGAGAAACAGGGCCCAGCGCTGGGAAATGGTGGGCTGTGAGGAGAGGGGAGGGAAGGGCTCTCTAACAGACCCAGGGCCCACACATCAGCACCTCCTCTGGGCCCCGAGAACCATCCCAAGGACCCAGCATCCACCTAGGGGATACCATACTGGGGGGACAGAACCCTGAACCAGCAAGGGCCAGCTCTGGGCACCCAACCCTTCCTTCCCCTCTTGTAAGGTTGGACTGCATTGTTCCCCTTGGTTAATGATGCATGGGATAGTCTCTAAGACATAAGGAAGACCCCAGACCAAAGCAGTTATGCTGGGAGCTGCTTTTCCATACAGCAGGGTATGTTTACCTGCCTATAGGGCAGCAAGAATTACCCCAAGTTCTGAGAAGGAGAGGAAAGTGGGATGGTAGCACACCTGTATCAGAGCCCAGTGAAGCATGGGAAGGGGTGAGCTTCCCACCAGCGACAAAGAGGTCAGGGAAAGAAAGGCAGACAAGAACCAGGAGAGCAGTTGAGTGTTAAAATTTAATAGAAATCCTTGAGAAACAAAGGGAAAATAGAGAGCAGACCCAAGAGAAGAGCACTAGCCTGCAGTCCATGCACACACGCTGCAGGGCACACCAGAGAGCCTTGAGATACTCCCTCCCCAGCAGCCCTACTGCCCCCACAACAAACTGGAGCCACATTGGTACCCGTGGTCTCTCTGGAGCTGCAGTGTGCAAGCCTGAGGTCTCCTGCAGGGTCTGTTGCTGGGAGAGGGCAGGATGATGGCACAGACATTCAGAAAGGATAAAACTGTGCAGTTTACTCCTTCCAGGCATGAGGACTGGGGACTTATCTCCAGGGGCCAGGCTGCATCAGGGCAAGAGCAGGCTCAGCTGCAACAACTCAGGATACAGACACAGGTGAGCAAGGGCTCAGCCTGTGCTGACCGGGGACAAGAAGGGCAGGCTCAGCCAGCTCCCACACAGCAAAGAAACCACCACGTCAGGCTTTTAGAACAGTCTAGGACGAAGGCCAGATAATCCCCACTTCCTCAAGCTCTGCCACTTGTTTAAGAAAATTAAGTCACACAGGTCTCCTCTTTGCCCAGGAAAACATCTCTCCCTACAACCAGCCCCAAAACAAGTGTGCAGTGTGAAGGGCTCCCACAGTCCTTGCTCTACAGAGCCAGCTCCTGTCTCTTCCTTTGAGGTAGGTTGATGTGTCCCCAGGGAGGGACGGTGGCTGCTTGGTCACAACACCAGGGCAGTGTCAGAAAGGCAGCCAGCAGGTCTCTGGTTGGCTCCACCAGTGCACTTGTTGAGAGGTAAGCTCTGAGTAGGGGTGGGCTCCAGGCATCTTGTGAGATCCTCTCCAGCTGAAGGGAGGCATGTGCTGCAACAAAAAAGAGACCCTGAGTTTCTTAGGGACAGTGAGAAAGGACCAAAAGGACCATGGTGCAGTAATTACCTGCTGTACCAGGACACATGGACTCAGAGACAGGGCTGCCAGGCTCACCTACTCCATCTCCCATTCCAGGCAATACCACCAACCCCAACAGGTATCCCAATACCAGTGGGACTGCAGGGTCACAGCTCAGTCTCCCTGTCTATGCATAAACCCAACGCCACCCTGGCATCAGCACAGAACAGCAATGACCTTTCTCTTAGAACCAGAGACCAGGGGTGTGCCTCTGCTTCACACTGTCTAACCCAAACAGACTCCAGTCCTCCACCTCTGCAGGAAGCTGTCAGCAGCCCAGCTTTGCTTGGGGAAGCTGCGAGAGTGCAACAGACCTGGAGGCCTCACTGTTCCCCCAGCCAGTGCTGCAGCTGAGAGGCTCTGCTCACCGTTAACCACATCACTGTCCACAGAAGTTATACAAGTTCCAATGTGGGGAATATCTTGTCAGCATGTTCTGACCATGACAGCTCCAAGCATCACCTAATCTGGCTGTTCTGAGCTTCATTCCTATCTAAGCTGGGTGTACAGTGCCAAGGAGACATGCCCAGTTGCACAGACATCATGCCAGCTCCATCTGTTGGCTTCTCAAAGAGCAGAGGCGTCAGAGCCTGCAAACCAACCTGCTCCTCTCTCTTTAATAAAGCTGCTTTTTGGGCTGCCAGTTTTCTACCAGGACACCAGCCCAAAAGCCACACTATGAACACCATGAACGTCACGGCCACTGCAAACTCACCCCAGTCTGCCCAGTTCCAGTTTGCTGAAGCCATTTGATTGAATGCTACTCTTCTGGAGGAAGAATGACTTTGGCAATGACCACTGTGGGAGGAGAGGAAGACAACAGAATGGCTATTTAAGTCATGGCAAAAATCCCTCAAGCTTGCTGTGCTTTGCCATAGGCTGCCCTAGAGAGCTTCAGCTAGAGCTGCCTCACTGCTGCGCATTGTCACTGCCACCAGACTGTTCCCAGAATAGCAAACAGAGCAATCTTTGCTCTCTGCCTAATGAATCCCTCTGCTGAAAGTGGGAGTAGAGCATCTCGAGGTCAAAAGAGTGGGTTTCTTTCAGAGTAGCATTCTGCTTTAAGGCACAAGAGTGACAGACAAAGATGACTCCCTCACAGAGACAAACAGTGGTCAGGACAGGTGCCAAATATGTAGGGCTGTGCCCAGTGCACCCAAGGATATTCAGATGCAAAATACTTGCAGATCTGATATACTGTTCATGACTTCATGTTTGTGGGAAATAGGGCAGCATGGGTTTTTCCAGACTCCTGGAGGCCTTGGCAAAGAGGGAAGAAGGCAAACAGGTAAGACAGGAGCCAGAGGAAGCAGAACAAGTAGGATCTCTACCCAATTCTGTGCAGGTAAACAACCATTCCCTGCCTACCTTACCCCCAGTTATACGCACCATTTGGGCCAAATCCGTCCCTGCCCCAGTGTGGTACCCTTTGACACACCAGTTCTTCAGTAGCTCCAGACCTGGGAAGTGACAGAAGACAATAAGTGAGAACAAACAGCCAGGTTTACAGAGAGTTAAGCCTTCCCAGCTCAGGGCATGCAAATATGCTGCACTGACCACATAGCACATGCTATGCAATAACTACTTGAACATGTGCTTCAGCGCCAGCAAACACGGGGTAAACCGAGGGCGTTCACCCTTTGTACGAGCAAACATCAGCGCGTGGGCTGCTGCAGTGCTTGCCTCCCTCCCAGGGAGCCAAGACATTCCTCGCAGCAGGCTCAGCGAAACAGCAAAACTGGGGCAACACAGGATTTGCCGAATTAGACCAGATTGGCTGTCCCCCTGAGCCCAGTGCCTGCCAAAAGCAGTACCTGATTTGGGCTGCACTGGTGAAAGTTCCCAACGTGCAAATGTAGAGCAGCTTTGCTGTCAATCGACCCCTTTCTCAGAGGAGGGCAGCTCAGGCAACCTTCTCCTTGCACAGCACTGATCAGCTGCAGCATCCCAGTGCATCATCTCCTCCCTACAGGGATCCATCCACAGCTCAACATGGGCTGAGACTTCATCCCTGACAGAGTGTAAGACTGGCACAAGCCACGATCATCACTGGTATGACGAGAAGGGACCAGTCCTCTCACCACACACAAGATATGGTGCTCCAGAGCACAGCAAGGTCATTTTGAAGCAGAGCCATGTATTCAACTGCACTGAACAGGCTCCACTTCCTCCAGGGCTTCTTGCTAGCTGTCCCCACTACAGCCAAGCACCCTGCCCTTGGCAAACCCAAAAATATTGAGAAATCCAGGACTACTCCCATCCTGTTTTCTTATTTAAGAGCCTTAGGGTCATAGCAGAAGGCTAGGGTGACTCGAGAATTAAGAACCAGCAGAACAACACTAGTCCACTGATGCTGTCCAGCTGGCATTACTGTGGTTTTCTATAAGATACCAGGAGAAATCCTTGCTGTCCAAAGCCTGTTCCTTGGTGACCTTTCAGCAAGCCCCAGAACCTTGTTAAAAAAACCCCACATGTTGGGGGCCAAGGAACAGAGCGGCTCAGATGCCTTGTCCTGGGTCTGTGCACCAGCCCAGGCTTTGCATCTTGCTAGCTAGGGAAGGAGGAGTGCTGCATGGAACACAGGGGAACAGGAAGGGGATAGGGGGAGGATGAGTTCTGCTCAGAGATGAAGAGCAGCGATGGGATAGAGGAAATCTGCTCACCTGGCTTCTTTAGGAAAGCTCGAGCACTGAACCAGGACCCTTGCCTGAGCGGCAAAGTTCAGGGCAGCACTTCAGTGAGGATGATGACAGAATCTTTCTTCCAGTTGATGGAACATCATCCAGCATAGATATTAGCAAGGCAAAGGATGACACATGCTGACAACACAGCCAGAGAAGGCTATGATGTTACCATCTCTGTGAAAGACTGTTACTGACCCCTTTGATACTTGCTTTAACACCAGTGAAAAGTGACAAAAGCATTTTTCTTCTTTCTCTCCTTGATAGCCAGGTGAGGAGCACATATATAGTCACTGCAGTGGCTCCTCCAGAAGCCTCTCCATCTAGATCAAATATTGGATGGAAAGCCCTGAGCCACAGTTTCTTTTTATTTTCTCTAATCCTTCATGCTAGACCTCAACGATTCTCTCCCCCAAAGAGTTTATACTGCTGCCCTGATAGAGACAACCCTGGGTGAGAAGGAATTGGTCCAGCCCAGCTATGTCTCATTAAAGGATAATGTTTTTTATTAAAATACAGAACCGTGTCCTGAAAGGATGGAAATGTTAGCTAGATTTCTAGCGTTTAGGAGAAATTTCCATTTGTACACTGACTGTTTTTCATCAATTAGAAAGCTGCAGGAGACCAGGGAATAGGCCCAATTTTTCCTTCACAGATCACTTGTCAGGAGCAAAGCCCAGCAAATCCAGCTGTTTCTCCATCAAAAGAAAAGACAGAAACACAGTAAGAGGCCAAATCTACAGGTTGAAGGCAAAATCCCAGTTTGATTCATGCCCAGGGCACCTAGAAGTGCTGGTGCTGTGCGTACCAGAACAGTCACCACCTCTCATCAAGTCAGAATAAGCTTTTTGTGATATTTGAAGCAGTCTGAGAAGGTAACACATTTCCTAGGGGTTAGTATGCAGGCAGGCAGCTCCCCCTCAACATGCATAGCTCAGAAGTCTCCCACGACTGCTGGCAGGCAGCCTGCCTGAATCAGGTGGCTGTGCCAGGCTTTGGAGGCCAGTTACCTTTGTGTCTATTCAAGTAGTATTTGAGCTCCCACTGGGTCACCAGGATGTTAAAGTAACGAGGCTGCTCGAAGAAGCGCAGGTACCGCATGGAGATGTGGCTGGGGAACACCCGCTCGAACTGCCCGCGCCGGGAATACTCATCCTCTGTCTCCACCAGGACGCGAACGTCATCTGGAGTCAGGACGTCCAAGACAGAAGAATAAAAATCCTGCAGACAAGAGCAACCCAAGATCAGGGAGAAGCATCTCTCAAGCTGAGGTCTCCGTGTGTCTGAGATCTTTGGGACAAAAGCCACATGGAAACTGTGGAAGGAATCCAGGCTCAATGGTGACACCAACACTGCACATAACTGAAGAGAACACCAGTATTACAGCCCAGCCTCTCTTATATACACTGCCAGGAGGCACACAAGGCCAGGGGCCCTACTAACCCAGCATGGGGATCAGCTGGCAAAGGCTGTAAGAGCTGCACAGACACATTAGGAGGAACAGGAGGTGCTCAGACTCCATTTGGGGACTGGTGGGTAATGTGCCCCTCAGCATACATCTATTTTAATATACAGATGAGTCAGTGAGAGAGTGGCTTAAGCAAACCCAGTTTATTTCTGACTAGCTGTCTTGTAACCCACTGGAGCCCAAGTGCACACCATCATCTGGCTGACTCCAGAGAAGAGCACAATCTGAAGAGGAAAGAGGGATAGACATGTGGGACTGGCTGGGACATGGGCTTGGCATGATGATGCAAATAACAGAGGAGGTTGTTTTGTACCTGGTCAGGTATCTTCTGCATCAAGTAATAGGCCTTCTTCATCTTCTCTGCTCTCAGATGCTCAGATACTGGCTTGGACTTCTCCTTCAAAGCACTGCCCAGACTGAGGATACAAGAGAGACAAAAGAGCATTTAAGTGGAGAAGACAAAGTCCTGTCATGGCAGAGCTGCTCCCAGCAACTTCTGAGAGAGTAATGACACCCTCATGAAAATTACATGGAGGAGAGAATGCTTTCTCCAAGGATTTCACTAGTTCTGAGATCAGTGATGGATCTAGGGCCTTGTGCACCAGCACAGAACCTGGGAAGGATGTGAGCATGAAAACTAGGAGAACTCTGCCAGCCGCTCATTAAGGCATTTCAGTGTTCCTTCACCTAAAAGATGAGCCATCACCTCACACTCATATAGGATGCAAGAGGGTCAAAGACACACCATGACGTGATTCACAGCACATGAAGCATGGTGGGATCTCATGCTTACATCCCACTTGGAACACAGCTTCCTAACTGCAAGCACAGGGATGGGGGTACAAGTACCCAGTACTGGTACCATACAAGAAGAGGATTCTTAGATCAAAAACTTCCTCTGGCAATATAGAAGTACTCTCAGGACTCCAATTCAGCCACATGCCATGGGAAGTCCTGGCCTTTTGTACTATCTGACCAGCAACCATCTATTCTAAGCGCCAACTGAACAATTTGGGGAGGCCAGAATCTGGGAGATACTTGTTGAAAACCTTTTAACCCATCTGTGAACATAGCTTTTTTTTTTTTTTTTTTTCTTCTGCTGCAAAACTTACTAGTTGTGTGGAGATCCAAACAGGGAGAGCAGAACCTTGAGTCTGTGCTGCATGGTGCTTGGGGAACATGCAGATCTACTGGAATTCTGCCCATATGCAAAAAAACCCTTCATATGCTTCCCAGGGCAGGAAATACAGTTAAACAAGCTTGCCTCTGGATGCAAGAAATCTGGTAATGCATCATCTGAACCATATTAAGGATCCACTTAATCCCAAGCAGGTCTTTCTGAGGACACCTGCCCTTCAGCACTTCCACTGGAAGTGGCAAACCAGCATGTGATCAAAGCACCGCAGACGAGCTGGTGAGAGCTCCCCATCTGGAACAGACCCATGTTCCAAGCTTCTCCACTGAAGGCACACGGCACTCAGAGGGCAAGAGTCCCATCTTTTGGCATGCCCACACATCACTGCATGCTGGTGCTTAACCCAGCAAGCTGATCCTTCAGTGTCATATGGCCAGCAGCCACTCTGCTGCAGGGAACAGACTGGTTTCCTTCCAGCCATCGGGTCTGAATCCAGGATAAGCTCTAGCTGTGGTGAAACACAGAAGTATTAGGGGCCTGGCTGGACACACACCCAGGAATTAGCATTTTGCAAAAAAAACCCATGTAAGCTGTGAAGTAAGACTGTGCACACCTCCACCCATAGGTCGGCAGCATGCGACACCTGCAGTCCTGCCTAAAGAACAGATCACTCCAGCATTTGCAAAATAACAGGTGCTCCTGTTGCTCCAGGCAGTAGCATGTCAGTTCTGGTAAGTCAGAGGGTAAGTGGATCCAGCCCCAACAGAGCCAGCCAGTCCTCCAAGCAAAGAGAGAGGTAGTGAAACTTAGCATCATATTAGCATATTAGCATCAATTCTGGCAGGGGGAAGGACAAGAGAGCACGACTTGACTGCAGAGCAAGCACAAATTACATTGGCCTCACTTCCAACTATGGACCTGCAGAGAGGGCATAAATCCTTCTGCCTTGAAGAGACCGCAGGAACCAGATACTCAGGCAATGAGGCAAGTTCTTTGGACCCATAGCTGAAGCACCAGCAAGCACAGGCTCTCAACGGCTAGAAGCCAGCATTTGCTGGGCTCCAAGCAACCCCCCCAGATGAAATCCCGCCAGAAAAAAGCCCGCTTCTCTGACAGAGAAGGGGGCTAACCTGCAGATAGTGCCACTTCTTGTCTGTGTCCTTGAAGCCACACTGTCCGTGCTGGGCAGAACAAAACCAGCGAGGTTGAGGAGGTCCCGAATCATCTGGCCCTTGATGCTCACATCCAGTGGGGAGTTGGAGTGGAGGCTGCAGAGAAGAAACATCACACCAGCATGAGTGCTAGAATACAGGTGTCGAGCCCCATGGCCCCAGGATCAATCCCTGGGTTATTACTGACTGGGACACAAACACCAGCCTGTACCTTGCCCCATGAAACCAGCCATAAGACACTGAGAGAAAAGTCCTGACAGTAGCTCTTTGAAGGGGGGGGCTACCTATCAGAAATATTTAATTTTTCCATCTCTTCCCAAATTTGATAGAAATAGGCAAATCCTTCCCCAGAGCCCTGTGAACATGGCTCTGTGTACAGCTCATACCCACCCACTCTCACAGACAGGAGGGGCCATGCTCAGTTACACTGCAGCTCCTGGCTCTGCCTGCACAGCCAACACCACAAGGCCGGATGTGGTCAGGAAGTAAAGAATGGTGCACGAGGCAGTGGAACTGCTGACTGCTTCTGCCCACGCAGAGAAATCTCTGCCATCACCCGTTCTGTACAAGACACATCTCTCCTTGCCTTCCTTTTTTAACATACTCTTCCCTGGCTCTAGCTGGAGCATGCCCAGAAAAGCTTTCTGAACTGCAGATGAATGTTGCTTTCACAGACAGGGAGTGCTTTGATTCCTGCAATCTGGAGAGGGAGGCTTCAAAGCCCATGATCTTTCAGCACAGGCTACAGGGGACATTGCAAGCCAAACTCACTTTGTAGTAAAAGAAAGGCCATTATCCACTCTGCTGTGGCTTAGAATATGCTTTACCTTGGGGAAATGTTGACTTCTAAGATCCAGGGCTTGAGGTTTTCATCCAGCATGATATCAAACCCAAAGAGCTCATGGCAACAATACGGCCGGCGCACGTACATCTTCACCAGGCTGTTCACGTAGGGCTCAGAACTGCAAGCCAAGAAAAAAATGCTTTTTTCCAACAGTCAGACAGACAGCAGAGGTCTGGCTGTTCACAGCACGTGTTGACAGTTCTGGAAGTGTAATGCAGCCACGTGCTGTGGGAGCAGGTGGGCTGAGGGACCAACACAGGCCTGTGAGCTGCTGCTGCTTCACCACGGATGGATCCAGCACTGCATCCTGAGCACCCCTGCTGTGTCAGGTAGCATCCACCTCTGAATACAAGATTTATCCTGCACCAGCGACCATTCTCGCAGGCTCCCAGGCAAAGCAGGGGAGCAGGTGGCAAGCTGGGCAATTTTGGGTACACTGCACGTTCCTGGCTTTCGGGCAGGTCAGGGAAACGTAAGGTATATTTACCCACTGCAGCTACTGTAGCAGGAGCATAAGTTACAGTATGAAAGGAGGGATCCACAGAGGAATACTGAAGCCAACAGCAGTGATACCATTTCAGTTAAGAGCAAAAGGACCAGGCTGAGAAAAGGACTGGAAAGTCAAAGGGGCCAAGGTGCACCTCACAGACACACAGAGCACGGGGTGCCAAGACTCACGCAATGATGGTTTTGATAACGATGTCCTTAATCTTCTCCCAGATGGCCTCACTATTAACTCCCTTCTGGGTCAGGTAACTCCAGAGAGCTTTGAGTGCCCTGTGAGAGAGAAAGCAAAGGAGGTAACTCTGTAGCTATGGGGATTTCTGAAGGAATTTTAAATGAGTTAGAGATGGAATTTTTGAGTTGTTTTAGATGATGTGGTTTATTTTTTATCTTCTACATAGGTAGGAAGGGTGAGTTTGGTTCACATCTTTACTGCATGGCTTAGAAGGTCACAAGACCCCTAGTTACAAGACATTTTAAGGATTTATTGACTAATAAAACATTGCTAACAAGGATATTTATGTTTTTGACCTAATTTTTAAATATTTTGTCTTATGGACTCATGTTACAGTTTAAGCTTTCTTAGCCTATCATGTAATGACACACAAACTTACACTAAACTCTGAAACTCTAAATTTTCTTCCACTTAGTTTACCATGTCTCTGTTTTAAATTATAAATCTACATTCTCGCTTCTAGCACTTAAGTTTGGAAGCTTTTCCCAAGGTCGCAGATCAAATCCTGTGTTTAATTTTAAGCTTTGGCTTACAGGCCCAAAGTTCTGAGAATTCCTTGCATTTCAGATTCCAACATGTAGCCCCTTGCTGCTGCTGGTGAAAGCAACAGAGGGGAACCCTAGAGCACTCTTCCCTGGCATGGCAATTCTGACATCCTCAAACCTCTCAGTTCCTAGTTACTGCCCTCCCCAGCCTGGCCCCTGGTCTTGAAGGCCCAAGCTACTAGGAACATGAATCTGTCATAGACTTCTCTCAGCACAGTCCCAAATTAGCACATGAGCAAGGTAAGTCAGGCCCAGATCTTCTCTTCCCTCCCCCTCCATGTCCTCAGCAAACCTCCCCTTCCTGCAAGCCTTCCCCCGCAGCACTGCAAAGCAGCTCAGCAGGAATCCAACAAGACCCCAAAAATGTTTTAGCTAAAGCCACTTCACTGAGGCTTCAGGGATGAAAAGAATTTCTGAAAAATGTGGGTAACAAGATGGTATGGGGGAGCATCTATGCTTTTACAGGAGTTTCCCACACCACACTGAGTGCTGCAAGCTACTCTGACACTGAGCCAAGGATGCTCAGATATTTCTCAAGTGAGACCATGTGGCTAATGGCCAGGAATCCAAAGGTCACGCTTCCTGCATACAAGATGGAGTGGATTACAGCCACACTTATCTTTAACATAGGAGTAGCCAGCGTTGACTTGCATGCAAGTATGGGAAACCCACACAATCCCACCTCCATGCAATTGCAACTGCTGAGAGGCAGCAGACCCCGCTAAAAGTCCCAGTGGAGGAAGAGACCACTGTGGAGCAGGTCCAGGTCTAAGCAATCTGGCCACAGCAAAACACCTTCTGCAACTCCCTTTGAAGTGCATTAGCCCTGCCCAGGCTGAGAATTGAGAACTCTATCCTGAACTATTTTTAAAAGTGTTCAAACACCACCATGGAATCAGAGACAAGCTCCTGGGGCTTGCATCTATTCACCCGTGGGACAGCAAGGAATAGGAACTCCTCCAAAATTGCAGCCCTCCTCCCAAAGGCCTAGAAATGGCAACACTGCTCCTATTCCCACTGAGTAGCACATAAATTAACAGTTCTGAACCAGAGCTATCCCCTTTTCTGCCTCCATAGCAAAGTCAAGAGTGAGATGGGCAAAAGCTCCCATCTAGCCAATCTAAGCATTACCCATTCAATATCTAACAAAAAACAATCAGATTCTGCTTTAACCACATCCCATCACCCCCACAATAGGGGAAGGGGATGAATTAGCAGAGATGAGTGCAGCGTTGGAAGCAGGGAATGGCACAAACACAGGCAGGATGAACAGCACTTACAGCTCAAGCAGTAGTGGACAGGATGAGTCACAAGCCACGGAGCCCATCCAGATTCCATTGACACTAACTCATGCTAAAATGACTCTTCTTTCAGTTAGTTTCCCAAGCGGGAGCAGATGATACAGAAAGCAAGTTCAAGTTTTGGGCAAGAATACTGAAAAAAGTCTGACTTAATGGGAAATAGAAAGAGCTGCCTTGTACCCTAAAAGCAGCACCTACCATTTGTGTCCCTGACAAGCAGTCTCATCCGAGTTGGATTTGTACTCCACGTTCTTCTTGTTCACACTGTAGTTGGTCAAGTGCATGAACTTGTTGCTGAGGCTCTCCATAGAGGTGGAGTACCTGGAGGAGGCAAGAGGAACACAAGCTGTCCAAGACTGAAGTCCCCAGGTCCACAAGGCAGACACAGACTTTGTTCTTTTCTCAGACCACTCTCAGCCATCCACCAGCCCTGTTGCCTGCAGCTCTCTGTCCCCACAGGCCCAGAGCTAAAGGAACAAAACATGAGACAGAACAGGCTGCCTTGGGACAGTGGCATGCAATCCCACCTTCACAGCACATCCTCAAGAAATAAAAGCCAGAGCATCAGTGAGCAGAAGCACTGATGGAACTGCAATATAATGAAAACTGGAAGAAACATCTCAGTTTCTGGTGTGCCAGCTTTTATGCAGAATGAAGCACAGACAACGTATTTCAAGAACTGCTTTACACTGAGCTGATCTTTCATTGAGAAGGTTGGATGTAGGCAGCATCTTCTCACACTCCCTTTCAAGAGTCACCTGCAGCGACCTCATGTGTTTCCACACTGCCTCTCAAGCAAGCAAGATACAGCTTTAAGCATCACCCTTATAGGGGCTGATTCCCTCCTGCCCCAGCCAAGGTGGGTACCACAGCCACAGATGCCTGGGCACCAAGGCAGCCCCCAGCACTGCTCTCCTGCACAACCTACTTGCAGCTGGCAAAGCGAACCAATCCATCCTTGAACAGGTAGACCCTGAGGGGATCATAGCAAGTGACGTAAACATAGATCCTCAGGTCAAACTTCTTCCCACCAATGAGGTAGGGTTTGTGCAGATATCTGCAGAGGAAAGTAAGTACATAAGGGTTATGATTTTCATATGCAGGAACATCTCTAACCCCCAATTCAGAACCCCTGGCAAAACTAGGGATCAATGCAGAAGCCTTTTTGCACAGCATTTCCAAGTTCATTACATCACAGCCAAAATGAGAGAAATTCACTCTCCCATTCACGAGGAGCTCCTGCAGCACATAAGCAGTGCTTCCTTCTGCTCAGTTCCATTTTGAAGATATTTTCCTCAGTTTTAAGGCACAGTAGCTTTTCCACACCCACAATGCTGATCACAATTTTCAGGAACATCTAAGACATGCAGTACACCACAGATGGTTTTGTACAGTGAGCAGAAACAGTTGGGTATTTTAATCCAAATTATTTGATTATTCATTCCAGAAGTTCATGATTTTCCATAGGGAAGTTTATCTCTGCATGGAAAGCGGACAGGGAGAACTAACAAGCAAATATAACAGTTCCTTGTCTGCCAAACACTGCAGTTTTCCTGCCCTCACAAGAATCTTTCCATAAAGCAACCTCAAATCAAGATGAACTATTCCACTTTTCTGCAGAAGGGAAGGAGATTAAGAACTCTGTTATTTCAAGAAAATCCTTTGACTAACATCTACATGCACTGAGGCTCCTACTGAACCATTCTAACTTGGATGAGAACAAATCTTTGACAACTGTCACCTCTTCCCTGGGACTTCACTTCCCACTGTGCTTGTGTGAACTGGACAAGGTTTGTTTGCCTCCAAACATGCCAAACCCCAGAGTACAGAGCAGTGGGAGCCAGATCACAGCAGAGCTGAAGCTGTCCACCAGCCAGACAGAAGCTCCAGAAAGTTCATGAAACCAAGTTGTGTCTGAGACCTCAAATATCTACACAGAGACATCAGCACTCCTGTAAGCCCAGCTGCAGATGACAGAGCCAAACTTCCAGCAGCAGGACAATCAGACAGTTTCCAGAGAAGTCTCCAGATGCAAATCAGGTATTTCTGCTTTGCCACATACTGGCAGGGGCCCAGAATTGGCCAGAGATACAAGACACTAAGAGGTCCTAGGCTGTGTGTCAACGTTGGTTTTATATTCACTCACCTCTGTACTAGCAGTGGTCTCCTTTTGGGGAGCTGGCTCCATTTGTGGATGACCTGGATACCAATGCCTCTTGCTGATGCTGGCTGCAAAACACAAACAAGAAAGGATCAGATCTTCTCCCTGAAGATCTGTATAAAAGGACAGAGGATTGAGTTCTGCTTTACACCTACTGGTTTCACAATCCATTTCTGTCGGCTAGCTCCTTCCTCCCATGCTTTCCTGAGTAATTTGATGTCCTGGGGCAGGATGAAGGATTGAGGGAAGAAATTAAACTCCTTTTTCCCACAGCGAGCCTGCATCTTCAACAGGTTGCGCCACAGACGGTCCTTCCTTCCAATTTGAAATGAACCGGGGAAGTGGTTTAGCTGGAAAGGAACACAGATGCTATGAGATATCTCTGCTTCCCCAACTCCTTGCCCACCCCTTCTTGTTCCCCTGGCAGAGGATACATCCTTTCTGAATACAGTGCAGAGTAACAGTCTTTGCTCTCCTCCCAAGATTGCACCCAAACTGATTCCACCTATTCCTGAAGCTTTGCAGGGACAAACCGCATCATTTAGAGCATCACAGCTCTTCAGAACAGGCATGTACTTGGGACAGATACTAAACCTTGGGCCCCTTGCAGGTTCTCAAGCCATGAGCCACACCTGACTGTTCTGTGATCAGAGTAAGGTACATGCCCTTCGCTGCACTGGCAGTGAGCGCATTGTCCCTACCCCTCAGTTCTGCCAGAAAGAGGACTGCAAAGCTTTAAGCAGCAATGACTGAATTTAGAGAAGCTCACAAATAAATACAATTTAGCTATAGCCTCAGCCCGTACAAGAGCCACCCTCACAGCAGAGATGCTCATCCAGCTATGCCTGTCTCTTGGACTCCCCTCCCAGTTCTGGAAGGGACATTGCAGGGACAGTTTGCACAGCAAACACTTGGCCCTGAGGAGAGGGGCACCCAAATTGCTTCCAACACACTCTCCATGCATGTGAAGGAAGTCAGCAAAAGACAGCCCCTACCTTTTGGTGCTCTCGGATGGCTTTGAAGCCAGGGGATTTCATGTGGTGGCCCCAGCAACCCAGCCAGTCATTGCTTTCTGCAGGAAAAAGAGAAAAGTCCATGACGGAGTATCCTTCACCCATAATACACTCTCAATCCACAGCACCCCATCTCCTTGGGCTAGCAGAAGTGTGCCAGGGATGCTGCACAGCTATAGCACAAAGCACTCCTACTTGCTACTGCAAAGCTGCCAAAGCAAGGGCTGAGTGGCATCCAGTTAACCAAGTGGGTCATATCATTGCAAATATGACTGGTTGCAAGAACCTGAAGAGGTAAAGGGTCAAAGGAATGCCTTTAACTCCCCAGCATCCTGACTTCTCTGCATTGCAGCTGGCAAATGAAGCAGTTGGCTAATGAATGCTGTGCTGCTAAGGGACACATAGGATTGCCAAAACTTCTTAGCACTTCCTCTGCCCTCCATGTCTCATTATAGCCCCACAACAGTCCATGCAGAGGTCTCCTGATACATGCAGGAGTCCAATAAATACTTCCAGGAGATCTCATTCCAGAGTATGGATGTTGGCTGCAAATGCTCAGTGCTTCTAGACATCTCTTCAGTTCCTAACCCTGAGAACTGTGGCTGTGGTCAGAGAAGATGCCTTCCTCTTCAGTACATGGGGACAAGGAGCAGCAGTGCTGGGCCTGGCACTACATGAGAGCCAGCCTACTCAGAGTGGCAAGCCAGAGCAAACCTGCCCCACATCTGCCTCAGTTCCTGACAGCTCAGGAGCAAGCCCTTGTGGTCTATACCAGGAACAAGCCAAGAGGCAGATCAAGCCCTGCTAGGGCCTTGGACACTGCAGGTCAGACAGGCAAAAACATGAACCCAGCATCCTGCAGTGCCAAGCCTGTATTGCTTCTGCTCTGTTCTTTGCAGGCATTCTGCCTTCTAGTGTCCATGCACTGGAGATGAGGAAAGACACAATGGTGCCTCCCAACTTACTTTTGCTAATTCTGAAGTGGGACCTGCCAATGGTTTGCTTCACTATGTTAGGTGTGACTCTGCACATTTTCCATCGCAGCAGCTTCCTCTGCTCCCAAGGCAGCTTTTCCACTAGGAAGACAAAAAGTTAAAGACTGAAGGAAAACAAACACAATACTTGGGATTTACTACAGCTGCAAAATTCTTACAGTTTGCTGCACAGGCACTGGGCCTGTAGACAACGGTGCATAGCCCTCGTTGCAGAACTGTCATGGAGCAGAAGACTCCAAAGCTGGGGGAGACCCAGGACACTGGAACATTTAGTGGCAGCCTGAGTCGTGCTCCAGACAATGGAAGTAACAGTCTACTGCAGTCATTCGGATCTCACAGCAGTGCTGGGTCTCATCATGGGAAGGGTTAAGGGCAGCCACTGCCAGCCAGCTCCAGGCTGTGTGCTGGCACCACTTGCTCCTAATAATGGGCTGGCCACTCTCACCTTGTGCAACAACAGACCCTGGCTCACCTGTCTCATCCCGAGTACTGAAGTAGATAGTTGGAGGCACGTTAGGGAATAAACTGCAGACAAGAGCTGGTTTGAGTACTTTGTCTTCAGCCTCAGCAGGCTGGGCCAGGCACTCGATGCAATTCCTAAGAAAGATGAAGCAGTAGGCAGCTGGCTAAAAGTGAAAAGTAACAAAGGAAGAGGGAAGCCGGAAGGAGCCTTAATATGGGTATCAGGAATTTGCACCATCATTGCAATGTGGTGCAAGCAGCGGGCACTAAGGTCAGTAACTCAGTCTGCAGCAATGAGGGGATGAGTCTGCAATGAATGCAGATGACAAGTACCCACTGTGGGGCTTGTGATTTTCTGGGGCAAGGAGTGGAGTCTTTTACATGACAAATCCTATAACCTAGTCAAAAGGAACAAGGGGTGGAGATTGTAATATATATTATTTAACTATTGCAACCCTCATGGTTTTGCTTGTTGCAGAGAAGAGGGGTGGAGTTCTACCCACTATATGTACACCTTACCACAGCAAGCCCCAATAGCTGGAAGAAGAGATAGAATTTGTAATGTTTCTATTAAGGTTGTGATGAAGTGAAAAGTAGGGTTTGCAATGAATGTATATTCAAATATATGCCACTGCAGCCAGTGGAAGAAGCCGCACTAGAGCAATCCATTAAGGAACACAGAGCAGCAAAAGGAAAGGAACTACAACACATTATCATCAATCTCTCAGGCCACCCCTTGCCTCACTGAAGGGACTGAGTGTAGCTTGTCAAAAGAGTTGGAGAACAGGCTGAGGGAAGAAGAGGTGTTTTATTGAAGTCCTTGGGGTTTTTTTTTCTTTTCTTTTCAGTACTGAAATCAATAATTAAAAGTTTATTAATTGGCAAAGGATTATGTTGGTAACATTCTCTGGCACAAAACTGGTTTTGTCCACACAAACTGAAGGCAGGAGACAGCTGCAAAGGTTTCAAAGCCAGGCCAGCACACAGCCTGCACAAAGAAGTGGTCAACATCCCTCCCTCCTTGCTACAAGAGGCATTTAGTCCAAGCACTGCTTCCCCCATCTGCCCCAGAGGCCAACCAGACACATCCTGCCAGAAACAGCTGCTGGGCCAGTTTATATCACCTCTGCAAGACTTTCACAACCACATGTGCACACCCAGAGCCCTGCAGCACCCTAAAGCTCAACACTTGCTGACAGAAAGCCTTGCTTGTCTCCCAGATTAGTGATGACATAATGGGAAGCAGCAAGCTGTCAGGCAGATAGCAAAGCCTGAGGCAGCCCTGGTGAAAGACCAGCTCCCACTGCTGGATGGGCAAAAACAGGTCCAACAAAGGTCAGCCAGGAGTCATGAACACAGGGCTCAGATGACCACAGGCTGACCAATGCTCCCCAGACAAAGATTCTCCCAAAAGCTAAAAAAAACCCAGGCCCCAGGACTTGTTTCTAGGATGCTATGCTGAGACATGAAACTCCAAGGAGCTTTTGCAGTCTCTGGCCCAGGACACCTCCACTCTGCTTCATTATCTGGGCAATGACACTGCAAGAGCACAGTTTAATCCAGTAAACCTAACTCAGCAACTGTCAGTGCCAGTGAAATTAAGACCCCTGTTTTGCTGCAGTGGATGCACCCTTAGCACTTTACTGGCTGCTGCCTGTAGCAAGAGAGGTAGTTCTAGTCTGCAGGGTAGCAAGGAAACTTACTTTGGCTGGGACATCTGTTCCTACCTTCACTCCTTTACCCTACATGCTACCATCTCCTCTGTCCCCATGGAGGGCAAAGATGATGGAATCACAGAATCTGCTGATTTGGAAGGGACCCACATGGATCATCAAGTCCAACTCCCTGTCCTGCACAGCACCATTCCCAAGAGTCACACCATGTGCCCAAGAGCATTCTCCAAATGCTTCCTGAACTCTCTCAGGCTTGGTGCTGTGGCCACTTCCTAGGGAGCCTGTTCCAGTACCCAGCCACGCTCTGGGTGAAGAACCTTTTCCTAATATTCAACCTAAACCTCCCCTGACACAACTTCAGGCCATTCCCTCAGGTCCTGGGACAAGTCTCAGAAAAATACACCAAGTTCAGTGCAGTTTACAGCTACTAACCTGGACAGAGTCACGGAGCTGCTGGACAACACATCAGCATCAGAGGAAGCATCCGAGTCACCTGCAGGAGGGAACAAACTCAGGTTTTGTCTCTGTGAGGAGTGAATGCACACAGAGTTAGGGAGGGAAGAGAGGAAACAAATGCTGCAGGGGACAGAACCTTCCAGCTATCCCAAATCCTTAGATCCTGGGTTTTGCCCACCAATTGGGGCCATAAAAACAGTGAAGGGAGCAGAGCTGCACAGAGAGGAGATGGGTAAGTTCTGGAGAAGGACAGTGGTGAGCCCTAGCTTGCTCCCAGAAGGAACCCATGCAGTTCCTCCTTCCTGTTACATCACTTTTGGGTTCAGTACAACCTGAAATGACAACATGAATGTAAGACAGGAGGGCAGCTGTGCTGACCCCCAGCTCCCAGACAGCTCTTGCACTACCCACATTGAGGCATGGAGCACAGCCCCCCCTGGGGTACCATCACTCACTGTCCTCATACTCCTCTTGACTGCAGCTCTCATCCAGGCCATCAGGAAGTTCCTCCTCTGCTTCGTCCTGGGGATGGCTCGGCTCCAGCAGTGTCTTCTCAGCAGTAGCACTGGGACAAAGGACATCACATCAAAAGGAATGGCACATGCTTTCAGGGGCCAAAAACCCAGAAGCCCATGAGGCAGCATGAGATAATGTGGGCAGGGGAATGAGGACACTGCCCTCTCCAGTGCTGATGTACAAGCACTCATCCCAAGCTAGCAAGATGGAGGGGCCCCAGACCACGCTGAGAAGGAACATGTTCCAGAGCAGATAGAAAGAATAGGAACAAGGACATCCTCTCCCAGCAGGAGAGCAGGAGCTCCATGTCCTCACACCCTCCCTATCCTGTATTAGCTCTGCGTTCTTTTATGAATCCATGTCTCTGACTAGGAAGGCTTGGTTCAACAGCAGGCTTCATTCAGCGTATGTGCAGAGCTTACCACTGCAGGCAGGGCCCCCCAACTGAGAACAAACTAGAAATGCCACACAGTAATTCCATGCTGTGGTTGAAGGAGAAGGTGGAACAGCTTGGAGCCATCCCAAGTGCCTGCATCAAGCTGGGCGTTGCAGGAAGGTGCCCCACCCACTAGGATGCTGCAGTTGGGTTTTGCTCACGGAAACAGCCCATGGTTATCCTTATGGCCACCTCGTATTGTCCACAGTGCATCCTCTCCCAACACAAACAGACACAACAGGCAGCCTGGCACATCCTGCCACAGCCTCCCTCCTCCTCCTGCCTCTACTTACTTAAGCTTTCCTGGGACCATAGCCTGGGCCGGTTGCTCTTCTTTCTCCAGTTGGATGGTGGACACCTGTGCTGCCACTTCAGAGATGGCAGCAAAGTGCAGAGGCTCTGTTCTTGCCAGGCGGTCCCCGGCACACAGAGGGCTCAGTGTACCCACGGGACGGCAGCCGGTGCTGCAGTCGGGAGCGCCGGCACGCGAGGCCAAGGGATGGACACCGATCCTCTCAGTGCAGGCAACGGCATCACAGGTGCCCGTAAGGCTAGAGTTACTGTTAAGGCAATGGCTCCCCAGCTCTAAGTTCGGGGGAGCAATGGTTTCTTTCTTGGTGATCTGCACTCCAGCATGCTGCCTCCTCCTGCTGTTCTGGTTGGACAGACTGCCCACATTCATAAGGCCAGAACTTTCGACTTGGCACCCAAAGCCTCTGCGTGTGGCAGCCTGACTAGGCAGCTGCTGCACAGCCTTCAAGAGGCTCTTCTCCTGTTCCTTCTCTTTTGAGCTGTGAAGTCTCCCCTTAGCGTCCTCCAACGAGCACTGATCCTTCCTGAGGATCGCACTGCTTGGCACAGGGGTATGGGAGGGGATTTTGTTTTGCTCTGACACAACATTACTGTTCGTCACTGCCCTGTTGGTCAGGCTGCTAGGGAAGCTGTCTCTACTGTCCCAAGAGTGGGAGCATGAACCAGCAGAAAAATTCTGGCTGTTTTCCACCTTTTTCATCTTCAGTGACTGCAGAAAAGGCACTTTAGCACTGCTTGGCCATAGGAAGGAGTTGTTATTGAGCACTGGTCTACAGGAGCTGTCAGCCTGCTGACCTGAGCTGAGGGCAGAGCCTTTGACCCCAGTTCCAGAGCGCTCCTCTGCCAGCAGGCAGGGCTCCATCAGCAGGGAAGACATCACCCTTCCCGTGGCAGAGCCAGTGTCTGGAGGGCTTTGGAGGCTGTCTTCAGTGGGCTGCGCATGGCATAGTGATGGTGAGCACAAGAAGCAGGATTGCTGCAGGGGGATCCCTGAGGGCAGCAGGATGCGATCCTGGAAAGCACTCGCATATCTCTTCTCTAAATTCCAGACGGGTTTCGCCTGCTGCTGAGCGAGGCGCCAGGGCCAGCACGGCTGCGGTCTTTCTGCCGGAAAGCTGCCTGACTCCAGCCCAATGCTCTTCTGCTGTTTGGGGCCCAGATTAGCATGGTCTGGTCCTGCAGACGCCATGTAGAGCCATAGCACTTGAGGCACAATCAGTCATCTACAGCAGCATCTTTGCTGGCCTGAAACAAAAGGACAGCATGAAAGACACTGTTGCTCTGTCAGGGCACAGCACCCAGCCTAACGCCACATGAGGAAAGCAGGGGGAGCTGCTTTTCATGCAGGACAAAAACCACATCTCCCATTTACTGAGCTCACCAAGAGTCTCTTGAGACCAAGTCAAAGAATGGCTGGCATCTCACATGAAATCAGAGGATGCAAAGAACAATGTAAAGAGAGCCATCTGCAGGAAAGCTTGTACCCTGCAAACACACAGGGGTGCCTGACTACCAGCCAGGTCCACGGGGTAGCAGCTCCAGCACAGTCACCCTGTCTGCAACAAGAGGCTGCCTGCCTGGGACCCACATGGCAGCTGGAGCCCACTCCTACAGCTCTGTGTCTCCAACATCAGCCTCCTGACTCCGCCACAAGCACCAAAACATCTGCTTACTTTTTTCTCCCTGTTCAGCTCAGTACATTACACAACTAGATAAGAACCTCAGCCCTTGCTTTTAAAAAGAACATGTTTCTCACTCTTTAGAAAAGCTTAATGTAGGCTTCCTCTAGGGCTCAGGACTGAGAAGGCAGCAAGAAGCAAATGCAGGGCTGTTTTAACATCAATACCTCTCTTTCCAGTAGAGACTGGCAGTACTGTGCACATACATTTCTCCCCACTAGAGTCCTACAGAAAAGTCTCCAGCAAGGACCAAACTGGCAGACCACAGAGCTGGAGATATAAGTGTCCTGAATCTTCCTAGAATGAACTATTGCACCATACCTGCAACATCCTCTTGCCTGAGGAGAAGGGAAAAGAGAAAACAAACCACTAGCCAGTTATTGTTTTAATACATGCCTGGAGGGCCCCTGGATACAGCTGTGATAGGAATTTGTATTCCAAGCAGGCTGGCTGGTTCTTCCACCTTCCAGCTCTCACATGATTGCATGTTTAAAAAAAAAGGTATAAAAAGAAGGATAAGCAGTGCATCAACCGTCACATTCTTCCTTTTCTTGCCATGCACATACACACTCCTTTCTCACCTGAAAGACAAGCCTCTGATGCAGCAGTTAAAGTGTAGCTTGGAGACCCTGAGCTTGCTCTGTAGCACCATCACAGCAGCTCACACCACCACAGGGCTGGGTCAGACAGACCTACACCTGCCAGACCTTCTCAACCTGTGAATCAGCTCCAGTCTCCAGCACATACCACGTCAGCAGCATCTCAGCCAGAGGATGTAGGAGATGAAACATCCCAACCAGGAGCTACACATCCTCAAGGAGAGCTGCTACCCTGCAAGCTCCAAATATGGAAAGTGCCATGTACATTCCACACCCATAGGGCTGCATTGCTTGTTAGCACTGGTACAGTCAAGCTGAGAACTCCTGATGAGGACACGGCACCTGCATCCCAGTGGGAGCTGCAGCCCAGAGGGGCTCCAAGCCCCAGGGAAAAGAATCCCACAACTGAGATGTACAACACTATTCCAATCTGCCCCCAGCAGCAAAACCTGGCTGTGTTGTGACATTCACAGCAATTAGCACAGAGCGAAGAAGCTGTGGCTCAGATGCCGCCACCTGCCCAGCTCAAATTTCCACCAGTAAACAAGCGAGAGGAGCTTGGCTTGCACACGCTGCCCCCCCACAGCTCACAAGCACACTGGGACCACAAAGTGACCCTAGCACACCAGTGAATATAGGTGTTAAAGAGCAAATTAAAAGCCAAGGAGAATGAAAGTGTTCCTGCCTAGAGGGTCTGTCACTGTGGCATCACCACCTGCTCTGCCAGTTTGGCCATTGCCTGCACTCTCACCCGGCTGTGAATGACCTTGTAAAACCAGCCTGAAGTGAAAGCCATCTGTACCTCATCTGCACCCGGCTTTACAGCTATCAGTGGATCATCCTGCTGTAAAAATAAAAGTGATGTGGCCTAATGAAGCTGTAACAAGGGCCATGAATCTTACAGTCAGCTTATACACAGGTGTGAAAATGCCAGCAGAAGTCCTGTGTCACCCTGATCTGGAGTAAGTGACAACGGTAGCACAGATGTAACTGACAAAGACACAGGGGTGCTGCTGACAGCTGTGGCTGCCAGGGTGGAGGTCTGGCCATGGCACAGCCTTAGCTAACACTGCCTGGAACCCAGCCCCACAGTAGCAGACAAAGATGTGCTGAGCTTGCCCCTCTCTGGAGCAGTTTTGTCATGGAGTTGCAGAAGTGTTTGGGCCAGCACAGGGGAGGGGTGTGCAGGAAGCAGCAGCTGCATAAGAAAGCCACAGGGCCTTTAGGACAGCTTTTAGGTAAGGCCTAGGTTGGCCAACAGCTACTCACCATCACTGTTTCCCTGTGGAGACACAGGAGCTCAGAGATAGGGGCAGGAGGGATGAAAGGAAGATGCCCTCACAAGAGGCAGGTCAGGCTGCATCCAGACTGATAGCACCAGCCCACACTGCCTGTCCCCATTCACAACTCCTGCATGCCAGCACATTCAACTCTAATAGCCACCTGAAAACTGTCCCCCATCCTTACTGCAAAGACAGCTTGAAAAGCAGCTGCTGAGCATCCAGGAGACCTGATGGAGATGGAAGGAGGCACCTTCACATGCCAGGCTGTGGTCATAACAGGACAGCAGCTGCCACACCTCTGTAGCTCTGGGTAGGAACAACATCACCTGCCCCAGGGTAAATCCCTGCTGGTTACCAGCAGGGAAGTTTTCTCTTTATGTTTAATTCAGTTGGAGTTTTGGGATGGACGAAGGTCACAGCTTGATGCAATCCCTAATTCTGCCAACCCAACTCTACAACAAAGGAGATGGAGTCTATTCTGCATCTCACAATGGTAATAAAACAACACTCTTGAAATTTTATTGTAGAAACATGAGCTAGAAAAAGCCCTGGGTGAACTGGCCAGGCTGGAATTCAAACCCAACCAAGTAATTAATGGATTTTGGCTTGGACTTATTGACATACAACACAGAGGCCAAAGCTGTCACTGTTGGAGTTACTGTACAGCTGCACTTGCTTACAATTATTCTGCCAGCACCTTTTATTGCCACACAGCTTGCTCCCAAGTGTTGGGACATCAGCTGGAGCACTGCCACAGCCTGTACAAATGTGACATCACAAGAGCACAGGGTCAACATGAGCCCCAGCCTCTGCACACCCCTGTATGCATCAGTCAAAATCCTTTCTTCCAGCCTGAGCCCCGCTGCAGAGTGTGTTCCTCTAATGGCAGCTCCTCACAGTCCTGTTCCAAAGAGGAAAGGACAAGACCTCAAGAGCCCGGGTGTGCACATCATCCCACTGTTAGAAGAGCTTGGCTGTGGAGGTTATTTTAAGTGCAGCCTGGTGACACACTTAAAATAACAAGAGCTTGTAAATGTACGCACTGCAAGCTGACCTGATAATGTGTTGTCAGCCACACACAGCCTAAAATCACAAGGAGGAGAGATTAGACAACTGCAATTGCTATTGTTTTCTATGCCATTGCAGGGTGCATATTCTGTTCTGTTCTTTATGATTAAAAAGGATAATATCTTTTTCTAAACAAGACCTGGGTTTACACCAAGTTCCTCACTTGCAGGTCTGGGACTTTTGATTAAAGCTTGAATAAGCAAGTTAACAACAATGCAAAACAAACAGGTTTTAAAACCAATATACACTTCAAAATAAGGGTTTGTATCCCTTCAAAAAATGTAAAACTTTGAACAAGATCAACAACATTGATCTGAAACCGAGTGCTTTATAGTGCTCCAACAGCTGGTAGCTAGGTACAAACTTGTGTTTCAACAGCATGGAAACAGCCCTCCCTCCCCTACATCCAAGAAACAAGTGGCCTCAAGGGCAGACACACGTCAAGCCAAAGCACCTGAGGCCACCAGCAAGTTCAAGCCAAAGAGCAGAGGGTGTTGCTGGCCACAATTTGTCCATGAGGACAACACGGCTCAGAGGCAGCTTGGCCACCACAGAAATGCTGTTGGGTGCATCAGCCTGGTGTGCTGCTTTGCCACGCAGTTAAGCACCACTGTTCCCTCCCAGCTTCATTATCATCCTTGCAAAACCATATTTTGTGTGCAAATCCAGAGGATGATGACCAATTTCTGTACAAATCAAGATGTCAAGTTTTTGCTTGGCCACTCAGGTCAAAAAAAAAAAAAAAAAACCCACACAGTGAGAAATCAACCTCTATGAGGATGCATCAGCAAATTCCACCTGTATTCCAGGATTACATTTGTGCCAGGGCTGGTCATTTCCATTCATCAGCTGTGGTGCTGAACTCCACTCCACACTGAACAGAGGAAGTACAAGGAGTGTATGGCTGCCTGAAACGACCCTTTAGCTAAGCAGAGCACTGCCCTGCAAGAGAAATAGAGTAGCTCAGGTGTGTGCTCCTGTTCCCAAGGTGGAGGCAGACCTCAGGGATAGCAGATGCTGGACAAAGCCATGGGAGAGCTGCAATCCAGCCACCACCTCAACCTGCGCTGCAGCAAATGCCTCCCTCCATGCACACACAGAGTGGGCTGGGGACTGAAGGCTCATTAGCTTGACTTCACAAACTACTTTCCCACCACTCTGAGGGCATTGAAGCACAGAGAGGTGCCTCAGATGAGGTGAGGAACTCTGGCACAGTAGGCAGAAAATCCAGGGCTATAGCTTAAGTGCACTAGGGACACTTAAAATAAAGGGTGGCTCAGCGCTCACCCTGGGAGGGCTGACCTGGCTGTGACCAGGCAGTGCAGGGGCCACAGCAAAGGGCAGAGCATGGAGTCTCTATCCCTATCAAAGGATATCAACTTTTCTCCCTGGCAGACTCCCCAGGCCCTGAAGCAGACGTAGTGCACAGTGACAGCAGATCCTGTAGCTCTGCTTCTCCAGCAGTGAAGCTGGCAAGTGCCTGCCCTTGCTCCCACCTGATTTGTACTTTTTCATCACATGGACAACAGAAGCAGTTGTACTGCAGTATAAACAAGAGCAGAGAAACAAGTCTAGATTAAAAGCAACAAGCTAAACCACGAGGTGTTTAACAGCCTTCCACCAAGGAGGTCTACAGCCCATTCCTGAAGATCCAGACTGAAGGGAGAGCATTTTCAACTGAGCTTCAGGATGGGAGAAAAGAGAAGAACATGGCAAGACTTGGGAAGAGTTTGGCCACCAGTGTGGGATCTGAGGGCAGTCAGCACAGCTCCATCTGGTCTTAGGCAGACTGGCCTTCAGTAGAAAAATAAAAGCGGAGGATTTGGAGTGAGTGAAACAAGTATAAAATATCAGCACATAGCAAGGAGACAAGAACTACCCCATTAGTTCAAACCATGTAATTTCTTAGTCCACCTTCTGTTCTTGATACTTTTTACTGAAACATAGCTGCAATTGGAAGAAAAGGTTCCCAGATTTGTCCTTCAGTATGTGCTGAGGACTCTTCCATGTCCTGATAGGGCTGGGAAAAATTCTTCTGAAGGCACTGCAAAACCTTCACTCCATACTGCAATCTCTCAGGGCTCAGGAGTGGAGAAGAAACAGAGACTCAAGGTGAGAAGCTGCCAAATACTCCCAGACTTGATGGACAGCAGGAACCTGGGAAATGTCAAGGAGTGGCACCGAGCCAGGCTGGTACAGCAGCCAAAGCCCCCAACCTGTGTCAGTGACCTGACATATTCACGCAGGCGCTGTTATGTGGGGATGGTGACATTTGTCCCCTCAGCTCCTCCTTGAAATGTGATCCCTGCTGTGCTGAGAAGGACCCCTCGACTGAGGTGTGGGAGGGGGCAATTGTCATAACGAACATAACCTAACACAGAACAACTGCAGCAAGACAGCAACAAAAGGACAGACAAATGCTACTATCTGCTGGGTACAAACAGTAAGAATTGTGGAAATATTATTCTATAAAACTACATTAAGGCCAACAATCCACTGTAAATTCCCCCAAACTATCCTGGAGTCACTAGATGTCATCTGTCCATTCCGTGAGGAGAACACCACAATAAGAAAGTCAAGCCTCAGGGGGTCAGGTAGGCAGGGTTTTGATGTGTAGCTGTGGGGCTGAACTCTGCCTCCCATGAGACATCCACAGTCCAGCTGCACAAGGAGACAGGAGGCTGGCACAGTGCCACAGGGCTTCCCCACGCCTTCACTCCTCACTCCCTGCCCAAACCCTGGAGGCATTCAGGAAATACTCCCAGCTTGTCTCAACTCAGCTCTGCCTTTCATCTTTCAGACTCAACGGCTCCTTTTTACAACACAAGAGCAGCCGAGCCAAGACCCCAATGAAAGGATGGACAGTCAAGATGTCCCAGCACCCCAGCTGGGCCTGGTCGATCCCAGCTCCATCCTAATACTCCAAGCACCGTTGGAGAGGCTCCCTGGGGCCGTGGGTGGCTGGGGAGCCGGCCCGCCCTCCCTGCCGTTCGCCCGGGGAATACGCTGTGTGTCTCATTTCTCCGAGTGAAAGACTTTGACGCCGAAGGTGCTAGCAGGATGCTCTGTCCTGGCACCGGAGCGCCGCCCAGGCCGCCAACCCCGGCATGTCTCGCCAGAGAGCGCTCCCGAAGCGCCCCCCCAGCCCCACGGGGTCAGGCTCCAGCCCGAGCCCCGCCAGGAGGCCCGGGCCGGAGCGAGGCGCCTCCTCGGGGCCCGGGCACGGCCAAGGGGCGGAGGGGCCGGGG
>WBNO01030454.1:726513-771495 GCA_013400575.1 Peucedramus taeniatus
CGGTACGCGGCGACAGCTGGCCGGGCCCCGCGCGGCCGGGCGGAGCTGCGAGGCGGCGGAGGAGCAGCTCGCAGTGCCGGGCAGAAGGCGACCGGGGACTGACAGCAGCCAGCGCGCCCAGCCTCTCGGTGGCTTTGAGGGACAGCAGGACCTGCACAGCCAAGAGGGGCACAGGAGTCACCCACCAGCTTGACCCTTGCCCCCACAGCTCCATCAGGCCCCCCAAAGGAGCCGAGGTGCCCGTGCAATACCTGCTGGATCCCAGGGTGCTGGCTGAGGGCTCGCAGCGCCTCCAGGGCTCCCTCCCTCACGGTCTTCCGCGGGTCCTGGCAGGTCACCTGCAGCAGGAGATCGGGGGCCCTATTCTGGATCAGCAGATCCCGCAGCTCATCCCCGCGCTGGCCCAGGTTGCTCAGGGCCAGGGCCGCGTTGTAGCACGTCTGGGCCCGCGAGTCGCTCAGCAACCGGGTCAGCGTGGGCACGGCCCTGCTTAGGGTCCCCGCCGGGCAAGCCGCGTGGCAGGCGGCATTGCCCACCGCAAAGGTGGCTGCCCTGCGCACGCAGCTCTCCGGGTCCGACAGGCACTCCAGCAGCCTCTCCAGCCAACCGGGCTGGCTCTGCAGCACTGGGGAGAAGCTGTGGCGGAGGAGGTTGCCCAGCAAGTTGCAGGTTCTGGCCCGTATCAGGTGTTCCTTGTGGCTGAGCAGGTAGGTCAGTGGCTGCTCAGCCACATCTGAATCGCTCAGGATCATCTGGACAAAGGGCAGGTGCTCTGAACAGGCCCGGGCCACGTGGGTCAACAGAGACAGGAGGTCACTTGTGAGTATGACATTGTCTGAGAACAAGACAGACTTCAAGAAGGCAACAATGTCCTCTGAAGAAGCAGCTTCCTTCACCACTTGGTCTATGACCGCTGTATCAGACACCACAAGTTGGCACAAGAGGCCCATGGGGAGCTCGGTGAACGAGAAGGGCAGATGATGAGTGCAGACCTAAGGCAAAAAGACAGCACTGCTGAGTGCACTGCTCACGTGTGAGCCAAGCCAAGCCAAGCTAAGCAGCAGCTGAAGGCAGCCAGGTCAGTGCAAGCTTAGCAGCCAGTCAAGCTTCTCCAAGGGCTACCTAGCACCCAAATGACATCCTTGTGATGCCATGCATTGGGAACTGCAATGTAGGGAGGGGTCACCACAGTATGGGGGGAAGGAGGAACACAGGGCCAAAAGAGTACCTGCAGCAGCTGGGCAGGGATCTGGGTATCTCTCACAGCCTCTATGATCAGTGCTAACACATCTTCATCCACATCCAGAGCAAAAGGAAAAGAGAGGAGCTGGCAGACCTGGATGACCACATCTGGGACAACCTCAGGGTCCCCATCCTTTCCTGCTTGCCTGCATTTGTGAAAGAGAGAGGGCTTAATACAGAGATGATCAGGAAAACCTCAGGGCAAAGGGCATTCCCTGTGCCAAGCACTAAGGAGAGGCTCTGCAAGTGCGAGGTCAGGAACTTCTCAGCCCTTGGTGTGCTCATGTCCATGCCCCATTCAGCAGCTGAGCTCTGCCCACTTCAGCCCTTGCCACAACTCACATGTGTGCCATGCATGCCAAGAAGCCAGGGGACAGCAGTCTCTTCAGTGTCACCATGAGGACACCATGGGACTGGGTGAGCTGAGGCAGACACTGGTGGGACTCACGAGTGAAGATGCTGAGGGCCAGGCTGAGGAATAACAGGGTTCCTGCAGGGAAAACAGCAGGCAGAAGGGCAAAGCTAGAGAAGGCTCTAAAGTTCCTTCACTTCTGTCTGTGCTACCTCAAGGCTGCTCCAGGGTAATTCTGTGATTCCCTGCCCAAAACTGGAAAACTCCACCCAGATGGTCACACCTGCCAGAGTGGACATTCCCTAGAGCATAGACATCCTTTTTCGTTCCTCCACAGCCAGCTCAGCTGAGCTGCTGCCAACTGGGCACAGTATGGCCCAGCCCAGCCCTCTCTCCCCAGAAGACACTGCAGTCCTCAAGAAAAAACACCTGAGTCCTCTGGCCTCAGGGAACAGATGTGGAGAGGTACAGACATGAGCAAGTCTGAGGGCAGGATGTGAAGCAGGGTCCAGGGCAGATGCTCTGCTGTCCCACAGCTCGTACCTTGAGGGGAGAGGAGGTTCCAGTCTGGCTCTGCCATGGGGTCACCAGCAGCACCTGGGGGTGGGTCTCCCTCCAGCGCTGCCCTGTTGGTGCCCACATGAAGCACCACAGCAACACAGTGCCAGACCAGGCTCCATAGCTCGGAGGAAGCAAAGCTGTGCTCCAAGACCACATCCTCCTAGAGGCAGAGAGACAGATGTCAGAGGCCTTCATGGTCGTCCATGGCTCCCCAGGGTTCTGATATATGGCTCTGCCAGTCCAATGGTCCTCTGAAAGTCAGGGCTAGACAGACATGGGCCAGGAGTCCTGCTGCACCTTTCAATGTCAGTCCCAGGGCATGTCTGCCTGCCTTCACTCCAGTGTGCCCATGGATCACCCCTCCCCACCACCACCCTCCCATCAGCCCTGCAGGGACACAAGGTGACTTTCATGGGGTTGCACAGCTCAGCTAAACTGCACAGTTCCTGGCTTCCCTCAGCCTCATTACCAATGTGCATTCAGGCCTTTTTGCCACCATACCTTTTGGCAGGGACCAGGCAAAGGAGATGGCTAGACTGGTACCTGTTCAAGGAGTTTCAGCAGGAGGAAAAATAACCCATCATAGAGACCAGCACCCATTGGCAGGGGGAACTGCAGCTGTAAGAGAGTGGGAGACAGTCTGAAGCTGGGTGCTGGGCTTGAGGGCAGCAGCATCACACTTGCACCCTTCTGAGCCCATCTTTGCACACCTCTACAGTGGGGTATGCATGGGTCCTCAGCTTCTGTGTCCCCATCCCATACCTCAGCAGGTGTGGTCAGTGCATTTGTTACCACTGGTAGGATCTTTTCTCTCTTGAGCTCCAAAGCCACCCCACGCTGACTGAGCTGTGCCAGGAGAAATGCTGCAGCACCCTGTGGGACAAGGAGAGTTCAGCACCTTTGGGACTTTACCATCTGCTCAGTCACTATAAACCTTTCATTCCTTGGCCTCATCCCACCCTGAGTGAGGAACAGTAAGGCCCAAATGGGATGCAGGGGTGTGCAAGGCTCTCAGTAGTGGTTCTGGTGGTGGGGAGTGGGGGGGATGGCTTACCACAAGGGACACAACAGGAGACTGAGTGATGAGATCCACAGCCAGGGTAACCACCTCCTCACACCTGAAATGCAAGGACCAGGAGAGAAGCACTATGTTCCCACAGCTTCACAACATGCACAACAGCAGCATCCAAATACCCACACGGCTGGGAAGCAGCCACATTTCAGGAGGAGCCCTGGTTCAAAGCACCTCCTTGTCTGCACTGGGTCATCCTCACCACATCCCAGCACCCACCCACACTGCCCAGCATTCTGCAGGTATGTCTGGATTGGAGGGATCAGTGGGACCAGGTTCCCAGCTCCAGGCAGTGTGCAGGACAGAATGCTGTTCAGGACAGGGCATGTTCCTCTCCTAGCCATGAGTGAAAGTGTCTTCTCACCTGGGAGGGGATGCCTGAAGCTGCAGGGTGAGCAGGGCCAGCAGGTACAGAGAGGCTTCACAGGCTGCCTCCTGGGTCACCTCCACCACAGGAACCTACCAAAGGAACAGGAGTCATAGCAGGGGAGAAGGAGGTGTTTCTGGACCCCGGAGGAGAACTGCACTCTTCCAATTAAACTCCTCTAAACTCCTCCCCCACCACAGATTCATCTGCTCAGAGGAATGCATCGTGCTTGCCCGCACTCCTACCCTCTGCTAGGGCTGTGGTCAGTCCTACCTCACCCTTCAAGAGCTGCATGAGGGAAGCCCACAGTGGTTGGCTCCTTCCCAGGTGCTGGCACAGGTTTGGGTAGGCATGGCAGCCAGCATAGAGGATCTGCAAGGCAGAGGGGAGAGATGTCACCAGCCCCTATAGACAGGTTCCACCCCATGCCTACCATGGGCTCATTTATTCAACTGACACCAGGCAGATGGAAGCCATTGAGGGCTAAGCTCACAGTTCACTCTTCACCATGCTCCTAATTTCAAAGCAAAAGCCCAGGCACCTCTGGGCAGAGCCAGATAAAAAGACAAGGCCATTACCTTCAGGACGTTCAAGGAGCAGCCTGGGTCCTCCAGTCTCCTCAGCAGTCTTGCAAGCTGCTGGCTCTCTCCTTCCATAACCTTTTCAGCTACTGCATGAGCAACCTGCAGAAATCAGCCTGTTTTGCACTCTGGGCACCTGAAGCACTGACCAGACTAGAAGAGTTTAATGCTAGCAACAATTTAATGAAAGAAAGCATCTGCTTCCTACATCTTGCCTGCATCTACTAAGAGATGCCTATCTGCCATGACCTAGCATGGCTTTAATGCACAGTCCCAGAGTTGAGATGAGCAAGGTAAGATTCCTCCTCTGCTTTCCTCCCTGTTGACTCAAAGAATCAAATGTAAACCTCTAATTGTTTTCCCTCTTACTGCCCCTTCAATTTTGGATTTCCTACAGTTCATATCACTGTAATAAAATAATTGTTCATGTTTTCCTTGCATTGCCTAGTTCTTTACTTAGACCATCTCACAGTTCAGATCCTAAGTTTGAGTCTCTTAATTGATTCAAGAATCCTTACATTCCTAAGGTCAGCTCTTGGCTGGAGAGGTAAGGCCCACAAATATGAGCCCTGCAGCCAATAAAGACAGAGGATCCCAGCCCTCCACTCTACTGATGAGAAAGATATCTTCCTGGAAAGGGCTGCTGCCCCTGTGAAGACCACACCTCTTCACCCTGTACAGAGAGCTGGTCTGACCTGCTGCTTGGCTTCCCGACAGCTGTTTCTCTCCAGGGGAATGCTGCATGCAGCAGCCAATGCAGCCAGGAAGAGGTCTGCCACACATAGGCTCTGGTCATGGGCTAACTTGCCTTCCACTGCTGCACCTGCACAGGGACAGAGCTGAGGAGTCATTGTGCTAAAGGAGCTGAGGAGCAGCAGGATAGGGTTGGATTGCAAGAGAGAAAAAGTCAGGCTTGTGACATAAGGAGGGTGAGATCTGGGATTGAGGGAGGAGAGCTGAAGTTAGCAGGGGTCTAGACAGGTAAGTTTCAGCCCTCTTCTGGCCAACAGCACTACAATGGCTGTCAGTGCTCTGATGGAGCCCAAGGGCAGGAAGGAGAAGAAACCCCAGGAAGAGGTGGCAAGCTGCTACCATTGCTACCTTGAAGAGCAGGCTGTTCTGAGATGGATCCTTGAAGGAGTCTGTTCAGCAGGGGCTGATGCTCCTCTTGCAGCCTGGTGTAGAAGTGTGCAGAGATAGAGGGGTCTGTCGTGTCAAGGCTCTCACAGAGCTGGGTGAAGCACTGGGGAAGACACAGGGGTTGCCATCACTGCAGACTGAGTTTGAGAGGAAAGAAAAGACAGCAAAGGAGGAAACTGTGGGAGGACAGAAGAGATGGGAGAAGGACTCATGCTGGAACTTCAGGCACCTCCAGATGTCCACTCCAGCCAGGTTACTGTATGGGACCTACATCTGGCTGCATGCTGCTGAAGTGAGGGGTACACATGGAGGCACATGTCCCTCTTCACCTCTATCACAGCCTGGCAGAGCATGCCCAACAGCTATTTTTGCTCTTGCTGACTCTGGTGCGAAAACATGCAGCTTGAAAACAAAGGCTAAAAGATATCAAATGCAAGCCTGCATGCATCTTCTGCCTGAACCACACATGAATCATACTCCAATGCTGAGAACCCACTGTGCCCACCCAGCACAATCCCAGCAGCAGAACTCTTGGCAGCAGAGACAGGGGCATGTCTGGTGAAGTAACACTTTTTGTGCCAGAGTGTGGACAAGGGGCTGCACCTGCCATTGGCCCAGCTAGTAAAGCCACACCAGAATGGCAAGCCCAGTGAAAGTACCCCCTCAGAGACCTTCTTTTTGTATGCAATTCCCTGCAAAAACCCCAGTGGGTGAGACAGCCTGCCCTGACAAGAATGCATCAGACCCCATAGTTAGGAGCAGGGTCCTCAGGCTGCATTCCCCCAACATACACAGACAACCCCATAGCTTCTGACCCTGGGGGCAGAGGGTGTGGAGGAGGGAGATGGGGGCACCCTTACCAGAAGGCTTTGCTGGCAGAGTCTCATCTCACTGTCAACTGGCACAGCCAGCAGCTCTGGCAGCAGGGCTAGGAAGCAGTCAGCAGTCTCCTGAACGGCCTGCAGGCTGGGGGGAGCAGCAGGGGCAGATGAGTGCAGAGAAACGTGGCCCCTTGCTGTGAGGACAGGCCCACATGGCCCTGGCTAATGGAGCAGGCAGCACACACACTGTGAGCTGCTGTCAGCAGGCAGCACAACTGGACTTGTCAACTGTGCCTTTTTTTCAATTAATCCCATTCAAGGAAAATGCTTCTCTGTGAGCACAGCAATATGGCATGAAGCACTTAGACCATGATGCTTCCTCACAGAGACAACTCCAGCTGCAGAGCATGAACACCACCCTTCCACCTACTGCCAGGTCCCCAAAGTGGCCACATGAGACCTCAGGGAACAGAAAGTTGTCCCTACCTGTCCTTTTGCCCACTCTCCTCCAGGCTACATTCACTGCTGAAATAAGCTTTGGTCACCATGAGGAGGTCTGCCAGCACAGCGATACACCAGGGCTGCTGCAGAATCCAGAAAAAAAACACAAATGGGGATTGTCTGCTGGCCATCCCCACACCACTATGACAGGATCCTTCCATACCAGAACCTCCCCCTTCTCAAGGGTGCCTAGAAGAGGAACCTGTGAGCCAGATCCAGCAGGACACCAGGGCCTCCTCAGCACCAGCACTCTTCAGGGCTCGAAGGTGCCCATATTTCCCTGGGATTCTACACTCACCTGCTTGGTGACACCACTTTCCAGGATCTGCTTGGCTAGAAACAGGAGGGACAGAGGTACATTCAGCTCTCGGCAGAAGTGGTCCAGCAGCTCAGCATCACACCGGGTAGACAGGAGGTTGCCAATAACACGAAGCACAGAACGAAGATGGGAGGCTCCCTCCAGCATCCCTTCCAGCATCTGGACACAGAGAAGCCAGAAGAGCTTATAATGAGCTGCAGATTTGGTGTCTTCACCAGCCATGGTGTCCCCCTTCAACCCATTCAGGCAGGGCACAGCAGAGCAGCAGATGGCAGTGCACAAGACAGCTCCAACTGCCAGAGAAGCAGAGGATCTTTTTGCTGGCTAGTCTGAGGACTCTCCATATGTTTCTAACCTAATCCTGATGAAGAAAGCAGCATCCAAGTCTCCAGTCTTAGTTGCCTGGGCCAGCCATCACTTACCTGCTGAGCAGAGTCTGCCAGGCGGTCCTGGACACGGTGCTGGAAAGCCGGGTCCCTCAGGAGGCTCAGAGGCACACTCAGCTCCATGGCTGAGGGCTCAGTGTCCTCAATCAGGTGCTGCCACTCCTCATCACTTTCCAGCTCCTAGCCAGGGAAGAGAGAGGACTGGTGCCACAGACCCTGCCAGTCCCAGGTCTCTGTATCAGCCCCTGCCAACTGGGCCCTGCTGTCCTCCCTGAAGACACCATCTTACCTCACACTCCAGGTCCACGGCCTCAGAGCTGTGCCTGCTGCAGGGCTCTGCCCTGCCAGCACCAGGCTGTGGAGGGGAACCTGCTCCAAGAAACTCCCACTCATAGTTTTGAGAGAGGCTGTGCTGCCTGGCCAAGGAAACAGTACAGTCAGTGAAAGACTTTCCTTTCCCTCCTCCTCCTGCCCCAGCCTCTGCCTCCCTCACCCTGGGATGGGAGGAGATTCCTCTGCCTCCCTCCACCCTGGGATGGGAGGAGACTCCCACTCTGCTGTGCTGCTATTTCCTTGCAGGAGACACAGACTCTTCTCATTGGAGGCAGCCAATGGCTCCCTGTCCTCAGGGGCTGCCTTCTGTGATGCTGCTCTGGGTCTATGTGTGGGATGTCCATTGACAGAATCCTTCATAGATGCATCACCTGCCTTCAGTTGCCCCTGGTGATGGCAGAGAAGTTTGGTCAGGGCAGGGTTACTCAGTCAGCTGAGTCCCCTAGACTCCACCACCACAAGCATCCCACATCCTGCCTTGTGTGTTGCTGACACCCCAGCCTGACCCATGTACTCATGTGTTTTCCCCCAGGGCCCACTTCAGTGCCCTTCCTTTGCCTTGACTGCAAGACATAGCCAGGGGAACCTCACACTGTTCTCCACTTTTTTCTGTGTATCTTCAACCATCTTCTGCTGGACCTTTATCAAGATCCTGGACTGGCTGCTCCTGGGAGCCATGGAATGGACTTGCTGCTCCTTCAGGGCCTGCAGCTCTGGGGACAGCTTGGCAGTGAAGGGGTTTGAAATCCCATGCTCTTCTATGTCATCAATCACTGGGAAGGCAAAAGGAGAACTTCAGCAGCATCTCTCCCTTGGGACACAGAGAGAGTGATCTCTCTTGAGATCCCAGGGAAATCCTAAGGGACCCAGAGCAAGACCAGGAGCAGGAGATAGGAATCAGTGCTTGGAAAAAGCTGAGAGGAAAGAGGCATCGACCAGGATAGTAAAAATAGCAGGGCAGGGAGGTCCTCCCAGTTTCCAGACAGTAGTAGAAGGAAACAGACCTGGACAGTTTTGGAAAAGGAGTAAGTACTCACCAGTAACCCGTCCAGCAATGAAGGGGTGAGAAAGTAGCTCCGGCCATGACAGGCGCTCCTGGGGGTCCTTCATTAGCAATCCCTGCAGGAAGCTCTGCAGAACAGCAGGATCACTGACACACGTTCAGCACCCACCAGTGAGCATAGTGTACCCACCAGTCTCCCTCACTGAGGGCACCCAGGAGGCCTGCCTTTCCTGCCTAGCTCTGGGAAAGGAGTAGCTCTAGTGCTTAGGGCAGATGGCAAGACATTTCCTTTCACAACCCAATAAATCACTCCTCTGCTGTTGGACCCAGTTTCCCAGCTTATGGACAGCAGACATTTGATAACAGTGATAAGGATCCCCCTTCCAGGAGGTCCAGCTCTCATTGCTTTTCTGTGTTCTGGAGTCCCTGTTAGGGGACATAAAAGCTAAGAGTGACCTACCAGGGCAGCAGGCAAGGCCAAAACTGCATTAACAGATCTCAGCCTACAGACAGGGCCTCGGCCCTTACCTTGAACACTGGGCTCATGGTCATGGGCCATTTGACAGGGTCCTTGATGATGAGGCTGACAAGCTGGAAGATGCTGTTGGTGTAGAAGGGAGGAGTGCCCACAAACAGCTCATACAGGATGCAGCCCACAGACCACAGATCTGCTGTGTGGTCATAGGGCCGTTCTTCCACCAGCTCAGGGGACATGTACAGCGGGGTGCCCTTGATGGACGTCAGCACCATGGTGTGGATGCTCATGGCACGGGCAAACCTGCTCAGAGCAAAGAACAGATCTCAAGTTCAGGCTGAAACATCTATTGCAGCTCCCAGGGAGTTCCCTATGAGTTTATCAATACTTCTTCCCTCTGGAGGACAAAATCTCCCCTCTCTACTTAACCTCTAAATATGCACAGAATCCAGGCCCCCTTCTGCACTCTCCCACTCCTCCTCTACAGAATCCAGGAAACCTCTTGGCTGCTCCAAGGCCAAGCATTCCCCTCAAGCTGGCCCCCAGCACTCACCCAAAGTCACAGAGCTTGACAACACCATCTTTGCCCAGCAGGATGTTCTGGGGTTTCATGTCACGGTGCAGGATGCGGTGGGAGTGCAGGTAATAGAGAGCAGAGATGAGTTGGGCAGCTATGGTCTGGACCTGCCGAGACACAGAAGCCTCACCCTGTGTCCCATGGTGCCACCCACTGGCACAACCACGGGGCCCTTACAGCCTGGTTCCCACACTACTTTTACTTTTGTCCAGTTTGGGGCAGGGCCCCACCCCAGCTGTGGGCCAGCAGTTTCTTGGAGTGGGCCAGCAGCCAAGGCGGTCTAGTGCTGTGGCCCTTGTAAAGGGAACAGTGAAACTGAGGTCTCTGCAGAATCCCACTGTCCCACAATGCCAACCTGGCCCCCTCTCCATCCTTTTCAGAAGCTCTGCCAGGCAAAGTCCCAGAGGCACCCTCACCCTCCTGACATCTCCTGGCTCAAAGCAGAGAGCCTCTGCCTGCAGAAACACAAGTCCTGTTTTCTCTAGCCTGCAACAAACACTGCATGGCCACTGCAATGATAGACACCTGGTTCTCAGGCAAACTTCCATCATCCTCCAGGATCTGGAAGAGCTCTCCCTCTGCATAGTCAGTCACCACCACCACCTGAAAGGAAGAGCAACATGGTGAGATCAGGCCCGGGGGACCAGGACAGAGCAGGGTAAGAAATTTGAGGAAGGTGTTGGTGTGCCATCATGCAAAGTCCATCAGCTTAGGCTGGGACTTGGAATGGAAGAGAGCTCCCATGGCTGCACTGCAGCAAGGACCTGGCACTTGGCAGAGGTCTTGTAGCTGTCCATATCTCAGCCAGCCAGCAAAAACAAGGGACGAGGGAAGGACAGGACAAGCCCAGAATGGTACTGTCAAGCCCAGAATGGTAGAATCACTCCCTTGAACTTGTTTTGAATCTGCTGTCCAACGAAATTATTTCATGTTCCCATGTGCCATAGAGCAGTCTTCAATCCTCTTTTATGATATTATATCCATGAGAGTTTAAATCAGTGAAAAGCCAGTCTCTGAAGAGACTGATGAGTGAAGAGTCACCCTCATCCTGTGATCTCAAACCACTCCTCCTGCATCAAACAGCCCCTGGTCAGCTCCTTCACCTCTGCAAATGACCTAGTGCAGCCCATACAGGTGTTGGCTCCTCCCACAGCACATACTAAAGGGCTCTGAAAAACACTAACCAGCCCTGGGATGAAGTCACCAATATCTCCTGAGAAAGATGTCCCTACAACAGCATGGGACAGCCCTTGTTCCTCTGCCCAGTCAAACAAAAGCCTTTGCCTGGAGTAATCCCCTTCACCTCCTTAGCAGTCTCAAAGCTGTCAAGCATCTGGATGATGTTGGGGTGATGGAGGTCTCTCACAATCTCAATTTCCCGCTGCAGGTTCTTCAGCTCCTTCTCAGACCGCCCCACCTTGGGGATGAACTTCAAGGCCACCACCTTTCAAAGCAGGAAAAGCTGGGATCAGACCAGACTCCTGGTCAGACCAGACCCTGGCAAAGGCTGCTTTTAATCGAAACAGGGTTCCAGCTGACCACAGACAAATGAACAGTGAGACATTAGTTCACTGGGCCCCTTGGACCTAGGGCTCTCCCCAGGCCCTTGCACATCAATACTGGTGCTCACACTTCTTTTCACACTGGCATTTAAAGCAAAGAACTGTAATCAGTGAACATAGATAAAACCAGGACTTCAGAAACATGGGACAGGACCTCCAGATGCTGGTGAACAGCAGGCCTAACTGAGCCAGCAGTGTGCCCTGGAAATGAGGAATGCCAGCAGCACCCTGGGCTGTATCAACAGGCAGGAACTGCAGCAAAGTGATTATTGACCTTTATTTCTAATCTTGTGCACCATGTTGGGAATATTGTGGCCAGGTTTTTGGCCCAGAAAGACATCAATAGGCTGGAATAAGTATAGCAGAAAGACCCATGACAGTGAGGGGACTGAAGCATGTGGGAGGACAACATGGGGATTACAAATTGAAACGGAGGGAGGTTCAACTTGATAAGAGGAAAACATATTCATCCTAACAATAGTCAGGCACCAGCTATGGGGTGCTTGTTTTGGGGGTTTCAGAGGATCTAAATTTAGTGCTGGCTCTGCTTTGAGGTCTTGAGGTCGCTCCTGATGTCCCTTGAATCCAGATAATTTAGTGCCAGCTGGAGCTGGTCAGGAACGTCAGCAGAAAGCCGAATAAATGCCGAGTCCCAAAATCCTGGCAGAGCCTTAGAACCCGAGAGGCACCAGAAATCAGCCCCGGCCACACAGAGCAGAGCCCCAAGCCTCTCCCCTCACCTGGGCGCTGTGCTTCCGGCGCCCCTTGTACACGCGCCCGAAGGAGCCCTCGCCGATCATTTCCAGGACGTGGTAGTTCTCCATCGCTCGGCACGGGGCCGCCGAGCTGCCGAGGCAAAGAGGCCAGTGAGGAGCAGCGTGTCCCCTCAGCGGGGCTGCACCCGGCGCCCGTTCCCCTCGGCGACTGTCGTCCCCCGCCCGCCCCAGGCTTTGTTCCTGCACACCGGCTCCAAGGCAGAACGAGCCCCGGCGGCAGCAATCCCGCTGCGGGACGAACCTCGCCCCGCTCCGCTCCTGCCCCGGACCCGCCGCCGAGGCGTCTCCTGGCAACGGGCTCCCCCTTTCCGCTTCCGGGGCGAGCGGGGAGATGGCGGCGGCCGGTGAGGAAGCGGAGGCGACGGACTGGTAACAGCCCCCGTACCTTCCCCGGTCTCTGCACCCTCCCACGTGTCCGCACCTTTCCCGGTCCCCGCACCCCTGCTGTCCCGCACCCCCAGCCCGCCGGAGCCGTCTGACCCCCGCCTGGTCGGTTCCCGCAGGGCGCTGCCGCCGGAGGTGGAGGTGCTGGAGTCCATCTACCTGGAGGAGCTGCAGGTGGTGCGGGGCCTGGGCAGGTACGTCCCGCGCTCCCCATCCCCGGCCCGGCCCCGCGCCACCTTCCTCACCCCGACCTGCCCCTTCTCCAGGCGGGAGCCCTGGGAGATCAGCATCACCCTGCACCCTGCCACGGCCCAGGACCAGGACTCCCAGTACGTCCGCTTCACCCTGGTGCTCTCCGTGCCCCCTCAGGTAGGCTGCCCGCGTCCCCTGCGCCCCTGCACCTTCGAGCCTCGGGCCTCTCCACCTTCCTTGTTGTGCTTTGGGTGTTTCTCTTTTATCCTAGTATCCTGATAAAGCTCCGGAGATCTCCATCAGGAATCCGCGGGGGCTGTCAGATGAGCAAATTCAAAAGTGAGTGCCAGGAGGGTGGGGAGTGACAATCCTTTCCACCAGAGATCCAGGAGGCAGAACTGATGGACAAGCCTTGTCTAATTCACGTGACTTCCTGTGTCTGGTTAACAGATGGATACAGGTCCCTAAATCACTTTGTCCTAAATCTCTCAGGAGCCACTGGTGCCGAATTTGACATAGAGGGGTCCACCTTGTGGTTATTCCCCTGTGGTTCCCCTGAAATGTTAGTTGTATCCCTGGGGCCATAAAAGTTGCTGGTCCTGCCCTGACAGAGGTGGGAATGATCCAAGTCCTTGGGCAGTCCGTTGTTGCCTTTGTGCTTCGGTCCTTGGCACAGTGGAATGTGTGCAGAGACCTTGGTGCCTGCCAGCAGTATGAGAGGACGTGGCTCCCAAGAGACCTGCTCAGAGGCTGCTGTCAGATAAACAAAGCCTGGGATTCACCTAAACCAAAGGGTGCTGGGTGAGCTCAGGCTGAGGCCATCAGCAAACCTGCTCCTGCAAGTCCTGTGGTAACAAAGGCTTCCTGTGCGCTGGCTTGTGGGGACCCAGGACAGCACGTGAATATGTGTGTGCATGTGTGCCCATCCTGTGCTCCAAGCAAAGCCTGAAGGCCAGTGCTTTCTTTTTTCCTCATGTCATCATGGCAGCATGGCAGGTATGTGGGACAGTGAAAAGGTGTAGTGAAAATTTGTGTTAAGGATTTCTATTGCTTTGTTTTAGGATATCCCAGACTCTCAGAAGTATTGCTGAAGCCAGGCTGGGGACAGAGGTGCTCTATGAACTGATCGAGGTGAGAGTGAGGAGATTGGGTGTGATAGCCACAGACACTGATCCCTGACTGCCCAAGGGGTGGGACATCCCTGAGCCCATGGACAAGCCAGTGAGTAAAACGTTTGCTTTAATACTTTCACAGAAGGGAAAGGAGATCCTCACTGACAACAATATTCCTCAAGGACAGTGTGTAATCTGCCTCTATGGATTCCAGGTAGGCATGTGTCTCCTGACCCCCCAAACTGACTGGAAAGTGAGGCAAGAGAACAGGAAGTCTGATGCTGGGATATCAGCCTGGGACCAAGATGCACCCCAGCAGCCCCATGCCTCCCATTCTGCACAGGGCCCTTCCTAGTGCCATACATGCTGCTCTTCCCATCAACTTCTAGATAATCTTCTACAGAAAAAGGGCATGGGGCAGCAAGAGATGCTGGAGCATCTCCAAAGAAGCGTAGGCTCTGGGGCTAGTTGATGGTGCATTTCAGCTTCCCTGTGTTGGCTACACCTCACCTGGAGTTCAGCATACACTTGGTCAAGAGGGACTAGAAGATATCCATGAAGGTGCTGAGGTCTGTGGGGACAGGGGAGCAGGCCTTACTGGGGTTGCAAGGAAAGTCAACACCTGCCTAGGAAGGAGAACATCAGATGGGAAGATTGTTGGTTACACAGGAACACATGCAGAAAAATCTGTCATAAAATCTTTACATCTTGACATTAGGAGTGTTTCTAACATTTGAAACAAGAAACAGCATCCCAGCAATTGCTGAGTGAGTGGAGCTGCAGCCCAACAGATGATGTTGGGTGGCTCTGCTAGCACTAGTTCCCCATGGATACCACTGACATGGAAGTGAAAGCCCAGCTCAGCTTTCAAAGAGCTGTTTCACAACTCTTTGCTTAGAAATCCTTCAAAGATGCCCTTTTCTCTTGACAGGAGAAAGAAGTCTTCACAAAGACCCAGTGCTACCACTACTTCCACTCCCACTGTCTGGCCCGCTATGCCCAGCACATGGAGGAGGAGATCCTCATGCAGCAGGAGGAGAGAGAGCAGCACCTCGCACCATCCCCCAAAGAGGTACTGGGCCTCCTTCCTTGGCCCCTGCACAGACCTTTGTAACATCTGTATCACCCTCTTTGGCACATGGAGCCTGTGCTGAGAATCAACAGGGATTAGACTAAGTTATCTCCAAGGGCCCTTTCTGACCAAACAAGTTGGTTCATTGGATCTTTGGGTCAGTACCTGCTGTGTGAGGGGGTAAGGGAGTTGCATTTTTAGACTTCTGGAACCACAGAAGTTAGAAAAAAAGGGCTTCCCCAGTCCTAGTCCTTGAACTGTGGGGGGTTGCAGCAGGGTAAACACAATCACCTGTGTTTTGGGGTGATAAAACCTGCCTAGCATGTGTTGGAACAGTTGTCAGCTGCAGAGCAAACAGCACAGCTAAGCATGGAACAAGTCATAGGCTCCTTCCTACAAACCCTTTCAAAGAGGTATGTTGGCTTGATGACACACTTCACTTTGGAGCAGAAAAAAATACATCCTAGGCTGAGGGCTGAAGCCATACGTGTTGACAGGGGTGCTTTGTAAAGCAGGCAGCTGCTGGAGCACAAATCCCAGCATGCCTCACATGGAGACACCTTCCATAGCAGTTGTTGAGACACCAGGCTGCTTTCATGCTGCTGGAACCCCTCTGGGCTTCCTTACCTTGGCAGAAGAGTGAAGAACACAACCCTGTTCCACTTCCAGGGTGGGGTTATGGGGCAGTGTGTGAGCTGGATCACAGACAGGGTTTGCTGTCATCTCTTGCCTCCCCACAGGAAGTTGGTGTGCAGTGCCCTGTCTGCCGGGAGACCCTGGTCTATGATCTCTGTGCTCTGAAGGCAGCACCGCCCCCACAGCACCCTCTGGTAAGAGATGGGGGCTCACCTGCCCAGCTGTGCCTCCTCACTGGGTAACTTCAACTGGGACATTGCAATGCATGCACACTCTCTCTCAGGTCCTCCTAGATGTCCTATCCAAAGGGCAGCTCACACTGCAGGTTCAGTTTTAAGCCCTGAGTTGAGCAGATGTGCTGAGGGAGAGGTGATTCTGCCATGAGAGACATCCCTGCACTCACTGGGATGCAATCAGGTCAGGAGAGTGACCTGATGGTAGCTGCTCTGCATCCTGCCCCACAGCAGGATGGCCGAGGGCAGTCACCAGAAACAGCGGGTCTGCACTGGGATGCTCAGCTTCTGTCCAGGGATTTCCCATGCATCTGTAGGCCTGGGCAGTGTGGCAGAAGGAAGCAGGTTGCCTGGCACTATGCAAAGAAGGGTTTGGGGAGTAGCTCCCAGCCCTGCCACTGCCTATCCATGGTAGGTATTGAGAGAGCCCTTACCCTGCCTTGCTTTCTTTTGCTCAGGAGCCATACCGGCCAGATGCCAAGGTGCTGCAGCACCAGGAAGAACTGCGCCTGATTTTCAAGAGACAGCAAGAGAAAGGGGGAATCATCGACCCCGAGGCAGAGAGGAACCGATATTTCATCAGCCTCCAGGCGGTACGGCACTGGGAGCAGAGAGCTTCTGAGGGGGCTCTGGGCTGCAGGATCAAGCTGTGGGACACCCCTGTCCTTTTCTTAACCAGTGGCTTTTTTCTTTCAGCCTCCAGCTGCTGTGGATCCAGGCCAAGCAGCTGCTGCCTCTGAGCTGTCGGTGAGTGCCCGTGCTGCAGACGTGCCCCAGCCGCCCAGCCAAGCCTCGGCTCCCGAGCCAGCTGGGGCCTCTGAGGCCAGGGTGGAACCCGGGCAGCCTGAGAGGTATGCTGTGCCCAGAGAGCAACTGAGCAAGAAGGAGAGGCACAGAGGGGAGAGGCCAGGCTCCAGAGGCCGGGGCAGGCAACTGTGCAGTGGCTCGCAGGAACCAGGAGAGGAAGCCTGTCATCCACTCCACGGCTCCAGGGGGCCCAGGGTCTTCAGCCAGAGAGCGGAGCGTAGATCTGCTGGACGGCACAGCCAGGAGTTTTCAAAGCCTCCCAGTAGAAGCAGGGCTGCTCCTTTGGCTGAAAGAAGGGAGTTGTGCCATGAAGACCCCTCACCAGCAACAGAAACTGTGGACTTGAAAGAGGAGCACCATGATGTGGAGAAATGGAGCACAGAGGAGGGGACTGAGGCCCGGGGCAGGAAAAAGGAAAACCTGATGTTCAACCGCAGTGACCACAAAGCTGCCCCCAGCTGGCAAGGCCACCATAGGCCCTGGGATTGTGGAAGGTGGGAGAGGTCCAGAGTTCAGGAGCATGGTTCCTACCCCAGAGCACCAAGAGGGCGAGGGGCGTTCAGGCCCAGTGGACATCGAGACGCCAATCTTGAGAAGGAGAGTGGCTCCTAGCAGGAATGATGAGGGGCTGGGCTGGGGGAAAAAAAGGCTATTTCTGGAGAGAACAAGGAAGGCTCTGATGAAGCAGTAGCAAGCAGATACTGTACCCCCTGGAAGGGAGGAGGCAGATGGTACATAGGATGCCTTGGGACAGGCAATGTCACCAGGGTATGGGCAGTGTAAAGCATCCTGGCATGAGCAGCTGGCTGTTACCAGCATTGGAGGAGAGGAACCTTGACAGATCATATCAGCCTTGGTCTCAGAGGGCCCAGAAGACAGAGGTAGCTTTAGGCACCTGCAGCCATTGTCCCTATAGGTGAAATGCCAAGAAATGTGCACACCTACAGAGCAAAAGGACTGAGACCAGCATGGTGCCATGGCAGAACCAAAGTGTGGCAAGACCTTCCCTGGAAGCCAGTGGAACTGTGGTGGTGCCAAGTGCCAGGGCACTATCTTGGAGCTCATCTCCACTTGCTCTGTTCCCCATTCCTTCTCAGAGCACTTTCTCAACTGCTGGGATTGGCCAGGCAAATCCTTATTACAGAGGACATTGCCCAGTCCCTACCAGGAGATCCAAATTAAGCTTAAGTCAACACATTGGCAGGTCATGGCTGTCTGGTAGCTAAGGCTTCACCTTGGCTCCTGCTTCTCCAGGAAGCCCATATTTAGCTGGAGCTCCTGCCCTGTCTTTCAGCTGCTTTTGTGCAGGCTGAAGCTGATGGGGGGAACCTCAGAAGAGAGTACTCTGTTTCGTAAGCTGTATGTGTCAGAATCCCCCTCCAAGGCCAGGCTGTCTCTTGGCACTTCGGACAACCCAGAAGTGAAGACATGCCCCAGTATTTTGGATACTGCTACCCTCCTGTAATATTCAAGCTGATATTGCTTAAATGAGTTTAAACTAACTTGGTGCAGTTACATCTGCTGCTGCTCCACAGATGTAAATGGTGTCCCATTTAGAAGCCATGAAGAGTGATCCCAAGCCTCTGAAGTGGGGCAATGCTATTAAATTAATTCGTTGGGTCCTCTCCAGAGCCTGCTCCCTTTGTTTCCTCTGCCCTCTTGCTCCTGTTTGTTGCTTTTTGGAGCAAAGGTGTTGATCCCTGGTATTTCTCAATTCCTTCCCTGTTCCCTACAACCAGGGCTGAGGCAGAGGCCTTCCTCAGGCACTCCTGGGTGGCAGGAGGGCTCTCTGCTTTGCCTGGCTTAATGTAAGCTCTCTGCCTCACCTGGACAATATTGATTCCTTCACACTTGTTTGTGCCTTGTCCCCCACCTCTTGTGCCCACATGTGGGTTGTCTTCCTCCTTCTGCTAAGTGCAAAAATAGCAGTGCTACAATGGACTTGCCAGAACTTCATGTGAGATCTCCAGGAAACCAACAGCAGTGTGTGCCAAGAGGGTATTTGCCAGTGCACACATCTGTCTGGCTGAGCTTTGGCACATGAAAGTTGTTGCACTACTCCTTTTTTTGACTGAGAACTCCTCATCTGCTGCCCTGCTTACTCCATGCCTGGTCTTGACCTGAAAGGGTTGGTTTAACCTGCTGCCTGAGAACCTTCTGTGCTTAAATTTCCAACACTGGTCTATTTTCAAGCCTAATGCTTTAAAATCATTCTTTTTTTTTCTCCCTCTTTGGCCTGAGCCTACATTACCTGTCCTGGGCTGGGTGATCTGAGAGACAGATGTTGTGCCTTCCTGTGGATGAGGGCTGAGCACTCGTGCCCTGAAGAGAGCCCTGCTTTTCCTTCAGTGCTCCCTCTGTCCTTGTTCAGCTGGTTTCTGGGGGAATGGCCTGCCCACACTTGGGTGAAAAGGCACAAACTTGACCTGACATTGGTGCTTGTTCTGCTGCCTCCTGCCTTCACTGGTGAAACTGCTGTGCTCCAAGAAAGGCATTTGATTGTGTCCTGAAAGAAACATGGAAGATCTCTGCCCCTCACAGCAGCTGAAGCTCCTTGGCTTCCTCTGGTGAGCCAGGATTACTCTCAGCAGAAACGTTGCCATGCCATGTTTGGAGCATGGAAATTCAGCCATGGAAATCAGAGTGAGGACTTGGATAACTTCAATCAAATGCCAGATGTGTTAGTGGGAAGAGATTCTTCCCTGGGAATAGTGCTTTAGTAAGGACCCTCTCTGACTCACTGCTGTCAGCCTGGAGCAGAGGGCATTTTGCAACAGCATGTGGAAATGAATCAAACCTCCAGGTCAGAGGGGAAGAAGAGAGCTTGCACACTGACTTGGGTCCCCTTGCTTGGTGTCCACCTGTATCACTCACCTACCTCACAAGGCTGTTGTGAGGCTTAACTGGCAAAAGCCCTGAGGCCAGGCAGAAAGGCACTGGCAGCATCTGTAGCATTAACACTATTAAAAGCAAGCAGCGAGAGGTGTTGCGTGTGGTGGCATCCTGTCCCTCTGGCTCTCCCCCAAACACTTCCCATCCTCCCAGACTGCTGTGGCACATTTGCCAGTCACTCACTTGCCAGTTTTGACCCCCTGCTTTGAGGGAAGAGGCTGGATCTGAACAGTCTCTGCGGGATGGCCAAACACAGGGTTTGAGATGCCAACCAGCAGCATCCTGCTCCCTCGCTTGCAGAAACATTTGTGCAAGTCTGGAGTTGCATTAAGGCAGTGCCTATTTGCACCAAAATCCATCCACGTGCCATTGACTCTGCCCCTTGTATTGCCATGTGCTCTTGGCCCCACAGGGCAGAGGCGAGAGGAGGGCTAAGCAGTGACCTACAATTTGGGTTTGGCTTGGAATCCACTCCCCAGCCCAAGCGAGGGGATGCAACCCCAAAACTGACCACATTAACACAGGACTGGCTCTGGGGAAACTGATTTGCAGGATTCTGAGAGACTGGAAGGGGAGAGCTCTTGGGAAGATACGCTGTAACTGGCCAAGGCCTCTCATCTGTTCTCACACAGCTCCAGGGCCCCACATCTCCTTTGGTGGGAAGGACAGTCATGCCCATCTAGGAACAATATCCAAGCAGATCTGTGGCTTGGCATCGTAACTCAGCAGTGGCACCAGCCTGGAGCCTGAGGGATAATGAGTTGTCTATTAGGAGCTGCTTTTTTTCAGAAACACTCTGGATTTGCAGTACTGGCCTTTCCAGGCCCTAGTCAGGAGGGCTGTGGACCAGCAGCTGGATAGAGGAGCAACTAACAGGAAAACAAACCAGAGAGACAAGAGCTGTGTTGTGCACTTCACAGAGGATATTCACAAACCAGTGAGACCACTGTCCTTTAAAAAAAACAGACATGTTTAGCAGTGTAGAACCCCAATGTCCTGCCCAAAGGAAAATGCCCTTCTGGGGCACCTCCAGGCTGACCCACGAGGAAGGGGATTCACACCAGGAGCCTTGGTAGCTTACAACAATCCCAACATGAGGCACACACTGGTGAGCAGGGCTGGTGCAGTAACACCCAAGTCTGGGGAGCAGCAAGAGCCAATTCCCTCCCTTGCTGTGAGGCTGGCAGCTCTGACTCTCCAAAACCAAGGCATAGGAGAGGTAGAGGTGAACAGAGACCTGGCCTGTGCAGGTGGGCAGCTTCACAACATCCCCAGGATGGTCAAATCTTTGTCCCAGTCCTCTCAGTGTCACAAGGGAAAGCTGGCCCCTGGTCACAGCAGGCTGGAGCTTATGTTTGAAGTGGCTCCTTCAGGGTCTGTCTTGTAAAGCATGAAGTGGCCTTGCACCTGGGCAGCACTGATCTGTTTGGAGACTGCCAGCGCCTGCTCCGCGAAGCGCTGGGCTGCAGCCGGGGGCTGCTCAGGGTAGAAGCGCTGGAACATGCAGGCGAGCTGCCAGCGGGAGCAATGGCCCACGTACTGCTTCAGATCCACGCGGCCAGGACGCACCAGGGCTGGGTCCAGCCTGTCAAGAGACAAAGGGTGGGGCTGGAAAACCTTAGCAAAGCATCTGTTCAGCATGGGTCCTGCAGGAAGCCCCTATCCTCATTAGCACGGCCCCTGTCCTTTCTGCAAAGTGACATGCACTGTGAGATGGTAATGGGGGCAAACAGCTTCATCCCTGCGGAGATTGAGGGGAGAAATCAACCCAAAAAGAAGGGAGAGAGCTGGGGAAGAACTTACTCCAAAGGAGGACAAGAATGTCCTGGGAAACAGCCCTGCCCATCTCTGTTCCATGAGCAACCTCTGAACAAACCCCTAGGGCAGCTCAGTCTGGAGTGAACCAAGCCTGCCACAGCACAGCAGCTGTCCAGGCACCGTGAGCCCAGGCTGCATCCCACCAACCCAATGGCCTGCACATGGGGCCAGTGCTACACTCACAGCATGCACACAACCCCAAAACTTGCAACTCCCCACAGGCAGGAAGGTGGTACCACTCCTGAAGGACACAACCATGTTCTGAACAGCAAGGAGGCATCTAAGGCTCCAGCAAAAGGGATCCTGATCAGCATTCAAAGGATTTGCATCCCAAGGGAGGATGTGGGAAATCTGAACCCCCAGTCTTCATGCTGGAGGATTCAATGAAGCCCAGCAAAAGGGAGCAAGGTTTTCCTGTGCTACCCACCCCGCTCCCTCCCAGGGGCAGCTCTGACCTGTCCACATAGTTGGTGGTCATGAAGACAATCCTGGCTTCTGTGGAGGCCACACCGTCCAGCGCATTGAGGAGACCACTGAAGGTCAGGCGCCCCATGCCTTGGTACACAGCTGGGTCTGGGAACAGAGGTGCCTGAGATTATAGCTATTGGCCACTAACCCTGCACAGGCTTGCGGGCCACCTTCCTATCACCTGAGGCTTATGCCAAGCTCCTTGCTTGGAGGCTGACCCTCTGCCTGGCTGGCAGCACATTCACCTCTCCTGCCCACACAAACCCATGGGAACATAGAGAATGAGATAGAAAGCCACCTTCTCTGTCATCCTGAAAGTAGCTGGGCAGGATAAGCACCTTGGCCTGAGGATAAAGGATCCAAATTCCCTTTTACAGCCTAGCCAAAACTGGACAAGTTCCAGTTTGGGCCTTGAGGTCTGAGAGATTCCCCCACTCCTGGTCTCTGCTGGTGCAGTTGAGCAGCCCAGAGTCCAGGTACAGTTAACATTTTCCAGGTACAGCCACGGAACCTCCCTCCTGCTGCTGGCCCAGGAACAAGGGCAGTGCTCACTCTCAGCAGCAAGGTCCCGGCTGATGAAGGCAGCATCCACATCCTCCAGCAGGATGATGCTCTGCTGTGGTGCTACACTCAGGAGGTGATTGAGCCGGTCATCAGAGAGGCTGTGGTCACTGAGGCTCAGCAGGCAGATACTGTACTCCAGTTCCCCAGCCAGGGCTGTGCTGGAAAGGACACAAACCACAAGGATGAATCACAGTGGGAAAGCCTGCAGTCAAGGAAAAATTGGATTTCTCCCCTTAGCAGTAAGGGAGAGGGCAGAGGGGGCCTTTCCCAGCAAGGATCAGATCTGAGGGGTGGGCAGAAGGCCCTGTTCAGCCCACCCACACCATGCAGCACTGTGTAAAGCAAGGGCACACAGGGCTTGTCACCCTGACCTGTCACAGTGCCAGCAATGCAAATGCTTACAATAGGCACCACACGTAAAGCACAGCCCACTCCAGTATTCCAAACCCAAACTCATCCACACCCTCTCCTCCAAGACTGCTGTGGCCCAGAGCAGGGGGTTGACAATACTCACATGAAGCTGCTTTTCCCACATCCAGGAGGACCATAAAGCAGGTAGCCTCTTCGGTAGGGGATCCCTAAGAAGAAAGTGTTCTTTTAGGATAACCACCTGGTTTGCTGTGTGCTCCCTCCCTCCAAGCTGTGGTGCTGTGCTGAGCACGCAGAGGATACACCTGGGGAAGGTAAGCAACAGGGAAAAATCTCTCCACAGCCAATTCCAGAGAGGACCACGAGCATCCTGCCCCATTCCACACCGTACAGAGCACACCACACCAGAGCCTTGCCTCTTTCACTGTACCACTTGGGGTTGTTGATGAACTCCTTCACGTCCTGAACCAGCCTCTCTGACACACCTTCCTCCAGCACCACGGAGCTGAGGGGCCGGCGGCGGCGGGGGAAGCCGAACTGACGCCACTCTGCTCCCACGGCCGTGTACATGATCGTCCTCCCCTCCTGCTGCTGCAGCGCCAGCTCCCGGGCTGCAGAGAGAGGCAGAGGGCACAGCTGCCACGGAAGAGGATCTCCCATGAAGCCCTGGGCAGCTCCATGGAGTAGGCTGTTCGCTGCAGGACCCCACACAGTTCCCCTACAGACCTTCCTGAAGGATATTGAAGAAGATCTCCCGGTCAGTGCCCAGTGCAGTGAAGGTGACAGACTCCCAGGGGGTCCCTGTGTTCAGGTCAAGCATCTGCGTCTCCCGGCTGCGCTCAATGCGAATCCACTTCCTGCGGTACCTGGGGCAGGAAGACAGGGGGGTGTACAGTGATTCTGCTGTGCCTCACCTGGTCCATGCTTTAAGAACACTCATCTCATGTAAGGAAATCATTTCACACTGCTGAGTACAGGCTGATCTTGCTACTCGTCATCTCCTGCCCTAACCCAGACCCAGAGAGGAAGCAGGACCCTTTCCACTGCCTTTACAGGCCCCCCAATTTGCCAAAGTGAGGCTCAATCCCCAAAGTGCTTTCCCCTACCCTCTCTTACCAGATGAAATGATTCCCGAGGCTGGGGACGAAGTCGAACTTGGTGCTGACACGCCCACTTTCATGCTGCAGGTATGATGTCTCAACACTGAGGTGCTGCGTGTGCTTGGCGTGGTGGGAGACCCAGTTCAGCAGCCACTGATAGCTCTTATCCTTGCTGGGCACCTCCAAGGTGATCATATAGTGGCGCCTGAAAGCCACCAGCCCAAACTGGGCCCCCTTACGGGCTGCTGCCAGGACTGTGCCCACCCCGACGAGGCCAAACCCAGCCCCGAAATATGGGTTGTCCTTCAGTGCTAAGACAAAGTCAGAAAGGGGCATTGTGGGAGGTTAGGCAGCTCCTTTCCACAGCATTGTTTCTGCACTTCAGCAACAAACCTGTGAGGAAAGACTGAATAGTAGCAAGGAACACAACAGATCATCCCCAGCTCCCTGCCCTTTATCATGGCCAGGCCTCGAGGTGAAGAGCTGCCTGGGGTGTTTGGATTTCCCACATCAGTGCTTATTACCAAGTGTTCCTACTGGCTGCAGGAACCTTCTCCCTCTCTGCTGGCCACTGGGTGAGCCAAGCAGGAAGGGGCCAAGAGGCTCTTGAAGAAGCACAGGAGCATCTGTAGCTTCTTCAGTCAAGACAAGAAGGCCAGAGTTTTACAGGATTTTATTATTTGAACAGCCAGAAATCATGAGCACTGCAATTATTTAAGGTTTATCGTTTGAAAAAGCTGAAGCACATCTCCAGGCTGAGCCAAGAGCCGGGTCTTTGCTGCTGAGAACGGGCACACGAAGGTGGTAGAAGGCACACCTCCATGTCTAGATTACAGCCGCATGCTCCGGGGGCCTGAAGCTTCTCCACCTCCCTCAGCAGGTCTGTCAGGTACTGGGATCGAGGGGGAGCCTTCCCCGGCAGACACACAGACACGCTCTGCTCTCTCAGGGACAGAATCCCACCTCCACTAGAATAAGCCGTGACCTTCCTCCCTACCAGGGCACAGCGTCCCGTGGGGCAGGGTCCCGCAGCCTCCCCCTGCAGGAGCCGCACCCTCCCCTGCAAAAGACCCGGACCCACACGGGCCTTCCCCGCACAGAGGCCCGGCCCCGGCCACTCCGCGGAGGATCCCGCGCGGCTCTCGCCCCGCTCCAGCCGGTCGCGCCGCCGCCGCTCACCTGCACCGCGCCGCCGNCCGCCGACACCGCCGCCGAGATGTGCCGGGGCAGGGGGACCCGGGGCGGCGGGGACAGCCCGGGCTGAGAGGACTTCGGTGACAACCCCGGGTAAGGGTCGAGAGGCTGGGGACACCCGGTTACAGCTCGGGGTGAGGAGTGAGGGGCTGGGAGGGCCGGGAGCAGCCTGGGGTGAGGGGCTGGGGGTGCCGGGGACAGGCCGGGGTGAAAGGCGAGGGGCTGGGGGAGCCTGGCCCGGCGGGACTCGTGGGGCACCTGCTGGCTGGAGGCTGGGCACGGCTCTGAGGGTGAGCTCGGGGGCTGGCCCAGCTGGACCAGGGAGCAAGCCCTGGGTGTTGGGCTCGGGGAGAGCGTACAGGTGTCCTTGCGCTCTTGTCCGCCCCGTGACAGAGGGCATGCCAGCAGCCTGCTTGGGGCACAGCAGAAAGGAGCCAGCATTGAAATACCCTACCTCAAGACTGGCTGCTCCCCAAAATTCTCTTGGGCTCTGGGGTGTCCCTCATTTAAAGTGCTTTCTTCTGTTTCAGATTGAGAGGTCATCCAGCCCAGCGCCGAGGCAGTGCCCGGTGGCAATGAGCGCAGCAGTGACTGTATCAGAGGGTGCCAGCAGGGAGATGGAGACCCTGTGCTCGGAGCTGCTCCTGCCCACACCAGGAGAGGTGGGAGCCGTGGGAAGCCCTGGTGTGGCCAGCGCTGGTCTGGCTGGGACATCCTCGCTGGCTGCCAGCCAAGAGTTACTGCTGGCAGAGGCATCGATGCCTGGGGAAGGGGCTCACGCTGAAGGAAGCAATGTGGAAATATTCATCGAGGCAGTGGCTGGCAATGTGACACTGAGCAACGCGGCCAGTGCCACAGGTATGGGCTGCAAGAAGTGCAGAATGGGCCCCACTGCAGTCAGCAGAGCTAGAGAGGTCTGGCCAGGGTCCCTGTCCCAGGTGCCCTCAGATCTCTGACCCTGCATTGTGAGTCTGGTGCCACCGTTGAGTTCAGGCCTGGCACCAGCTGGGTGTTTGGATGGGGAAAATGACTGTGGGAGTTGCATGCTGCATGAGGGGGGTGCTCCAGGCTGTCAGAAGGGACCAGGCAGAGATCTCCACCTGAACTGATAACCCCCAACATGTTTCCCACATGGGTCCAGTGCGGGCATCGGACATCCTAACAGCAATGGGGCCAGGCCAGCCTCTCATCTCTGCATGCTTCAAAGGTGCAAAGGGACAGAACTGGTTATCATGGCCACCTGGGTGGTGGTATTTCCCCTCTTATGGGGGATGTCATTCCCAAAATGTAATTTCTGGCAAGAGGAATATGTTTTCCTTATCCAGAGCTGGAACTGAAACACCAGTCCCAAGCTCTGGGCCTGGAAGAAGTTCTTTCTAACGCTCATCCTTTGCTCTCTGCAGAGGTGCTGGTCAAAGTGGTGGAGCTGTACTTCTGCGAGAGGTGTGGCCAGAGCTTCTCAGAGGCCTCCCTGCTGTCCCAGCACCAGTGCCTGCTGCTTCCCCCCCAAGAGCACCTGGAACTCCCAGGGGCACTGTTGGCTTCTGCCAGCCAGGGCCAGAGTGATCCCAGGAGCTCAGAGCTGCCCGGAGCCAGCACACAGGAGGGCTCTGCTCCCGAGTGCCTGCTGTGCCCTGTCTGCCGGGAGGCGTTTTTGCAGCCTGGCCAACTCAAGGAGCACTTCAAGACCCACCGTGCCCCATCAGGAGCCCTGCCCTGTCCCGAGAGGGGCTGCCACTTCACCACAGAGGACCGCAAGCAACTGCGCAGTCACTTGCGCCACCTGCACAGGGCCTCCCCCGTGTCCTGCGCCTGCCGGGCCTGCCCGCTGCTCTTCCCCAGCCGCCAGGCCATGGAACAGCACCACCGGACACATTTCCCCTTCCACTGCAGCCACTGCGACTTCATCACAGCCAATGCCAAGCTCTTCTGGCAGCACAGGAAGGGTCACACCACAGAGTCCCCTTCTGAGATGCCCACAACAGGCGACCCCCCCAGTTCAGACCCCCAGAGCCTTGACCAGTGCTGCATCCTGCCATCGGGTATGGCTGGGTGGGGGGTTGGGGCCTGTGGGTGCTGTAGAGGCTGGCTGTGTCTGTGCATCTCAGCTACAACTGGAGGAGTGGGAGGTAAAGCGGGAGGGCTGGGAACCGTGGGTTTCTGCCTCCCTGCGGCACAGTTTGTGCCCTCCATCTCAGCCAGGTGTTTTTTCTGCATGTGTGAGGGTGGTTTGCACTTGCATGGAACATGATGATCTCTTGTCTTTCCCCACTGAAGCAGCATCAGAGGGGCAGGAGGAGCCAGGTGATTGCCACTGGAAAGCCAGCACAGCAGAAGCCAGGCCAGCAAAGCCTGCAGTTACTAGGGACAGCTCCTTGAAGGGACAGAGAGCATCAGCTGGAGAAGAGGACTCAGACAGCAGTGGGGATGAGTCACCAGAGGAGGATGGCGAGAGCCTCTGTGAAGCTGAGGCCAAAGAGGATGGGAAGGCAGCTCCCGAAAAAGTTGGAGTGCCACAGGCACAGCACTTCAAAGGTAGGATGCAGGGCCTTACCAGGAGCTACTCAGGCTTTGTGAACAAGCACCACATCCTCAGGGCTGGCAGGGAAATGTGGCCCAGGTTGGTGGGTGGCCTCACATCTCCTGCATGTACCAGTGCACTTGTTCCCTCAGCCTCTGCCCAAGCAAATATGAACCTTCTTTTCCTGTTCACACATGCTGCCAGGTTTAGGCAAACGTCTGCCTGGCTTTGGGGACCAGGGGCACATGGGCAGGCCTTATTTAGGCTGTGCTTTGCCAGTGTTGAGTTGGAAAGAGCTCACCTGAATTGTGCTGGTGGCTTGGGGTGGGGACAGTCCCTCTGAGTGGGTGGTGGCTGTGTGACTGCACATGTGTATAAACCCTCATCCTGGCACAGCTGGATCAGGGACAGAACATCTGCCTGTGCTCTCCATCTTCTCCCTGTTAACTGCTCCCCCTCCTTTGTTCTCCCAGGGGATGTTTCAGAAGGCTCTGAGTACCTCTACAAAACCCACATGTGCCCCGAATGCAAGCGGTGTTTCAAAAAGCGGACCCACCTGGTGGAGCACCTCCACCTGCACTTCCCTGACCCCAGCCTGCAGTGCCCCAACTGCCACAAGTACTTCACCAGCAAAAGCAAGCTGAAAATCCACATGATGCGGGAGACGGGCGAGAAGGCTCATCGCTGCCCACTCTGCCACTACAGCTCAGTGGAGAAGAATGCTCTCAACCGCCACATGGCCAGCATGCACGAGGACATCTCCAACTTCTACTCTGATGTTTACTCCTGCCCTGTCTGTGAGGAGAAGTTTCGGCTCAGCCAGGCCCTCAAGGAGCACTTGAAGACTCACAAAGCCGAACCCAAGAGGCTGAGCTGCTTCCACGGGGAATGCAACTACTGTGCAGAGGACCGTAAGGAGTTTGTCCGTCACCTCAAGGATGCTCATGGCATCAAGGCGGTGGAGTGCAAGTACCACGCCTGCTCGCTGCTCTTCGGCACAGCTGAGGCCATGGAGGCTCACCGGAAAACCCACTACGCCTTCCACTGCCAGCAGTGTGACTTCATCTGCTCCAACAAGCACGTTTTCCGCAAGCACAAGAAGCAGGGCCACCCAGGCAGCGAGCAGCTCCAGTGCAGTTTCTGCCCCTATGCCACTTTCAACCCTGTGGAGTTTCACGACCATGTGGGCAAGATGCATGCCAACGAGAAGATCCACAAGTGTACTGAGTGTGCCTTCGCCACAGCGCACAAGCGGGTGCTCATCAGGCACATGCTGTTGCACACTGGTGGGTGTCCCCTCTAGGGGTCTCAGAAGCTGAGCTGGGATGGGGAAGGTGTCTGTCCAGTCCTGCCTCTGGGTGGGCAGGGAGGGCTGGGTCACGGTTCCTGGGTCCCACCACCAGCTTTGCCAGCCCAGGATCACTCGGCGGAAGTTGTTGCATGCTCCCTGCTGAGTTGACTTCCCTGCTGTGTTGCTTTAACTGGCTGTTACACCAGCAGGTATTTGTGGTTTGTGGTTTTTGAAGGTATTTATGTGTTGCATGTAGGAGAGAAACCTCACAAGTGTGAGCTCTGCGACTTCACGTGCCGGGATGTGAGCTACCTGTCCAAGCACATGCTGACCCACTCCAACGACAAGAACTTCATGTGCACCGAGTGCGGGTACATCACCAAGTGGAAGCATTACCTGAACGTCCACATGCGCAAGCACACTGGAGATCTCCGGTAAGACCCCCTGCTCCACTGGCCTAGCAGCATAATCAGAGCTCCCCAAATCCTGCTCCAGGGGTCTGCTTCTGGCTGCACTGTGTGCCAGACTTTCTCATGCCTCTCCTGCCCTTTCTGGTACATAAGAAGTTTGGTTTTTGAACTTACAGCATGGTTCTGTGGAGGCAAAGCTATTTTTGGTGTCTCTATGCCACCAAGGAGGTGTATTACCTCGGAGGTGCAACTCTGAGCTTGGGTTCATTGCTCTGCTGATGTTTTTGGGTCAAGGCCAAATTATCACCTCCTTTGGGTCTAGCCTGCCTCCAGGGATGCTGGGAGTGCTGTTGGTGTGCACATGTGAGAGTGTGTCTGACACAGTCACTATATGGAATAGTCAGGGAATCTATCTCCAGTCCCCAGACTGGGGGTGTAAAGCACCAGCAGTGCCAAGGGCTGCAGCGGGAAGAATTGCCTGTGCTAAGAGCTGTCTGGATGGCAAAGGTCAGATCTGGCAAACCGAGCAGTACCTCTTCCCTCTTTGTCTGGGATGGGGAAGGAGAGCTCAGCGTGCCTGATGAAGCTCAGCCTGCCCAAGTTCCTTGTGCTGCCTGACCGATTCTGCTTGTCCCTGCAGGTACCAGTGTAACCAGTGCTCGTACCGGTGTCACCGTGCTGACCAGCTGAGCAGCCACAAGCTGCGGCACCAGGGGAAAAGTCTGATCTGCGAGGTGTGCGGCTTCGCCTGCAAGCGCAAGTACGAGCTGCAGAAGCACATGCAGGCGAAGCACTCACAGAACTACCAGGTACCTATCTTCCAGTGCCAGTACTGCACGTACCAGACCAAGTACAAGCAGGCACTGCTGAACCATGAGAACTGCAAGCACACCAAGCAGAAGGAGTTTCGCTGTGCCCTCTGTTCATACTGCACCTTCAGTAACACCAGCCTCTTCTTCCATAAGCGCAAGATTCATGGCTACGTTCCTGGTGACAAGGACTGGCTGGAAAATTATGCCAACAAGGAGCTGGAGATCAGCTCATCTGAGGCACTCTTTGGCTATGAGGTTGGTGCAGCCCTGCATGTGGATGCCAGTTCTCCCCTCACTGGCAAGGAGCAGTGGATGAAGGAGAAGCCATCCCAGGTAGAGTCCCAGGGAGAAGAGGGCTACCAGCAAGTGTTCATGGTGCCCCTCCTTGAGCAGGATGCTGCTCCACCAGAGAGCAGTAGCGAGGCAGAGAGAGGCGAGGGGGAGCAGAGCTGTCCTATTGCTAGCAATGCCCTGGAAGATGACTGCATAGAAGGAAATGCTACCACAGGCTCTACTGAGCTCACTGTTTCTGAAGATGTGACAGAGAGCTGCACCTTGCACTTGGAGGCACTGAATGTCTCGTCTGACCCTCTCCTGGAGAACTTGACTGGAGAAGCCTGTGTGACCCAGCCAGAGAGCACGGAAATACTGTCCTGCAAGGAGCCTCCCGCAGCCTATGAGATGCTGGGCTCCCAGGATGGCCTTGGCTTGGAGGACAGTGGCAGTACACTCGAAGATATCCCAGACTTTGAGGAAGAGGTAGATGTACGGGAAGACAAGGTGGTGAAGGGCAGTGTAGCGGCAGGAGACAACCAGGGAAACGGCACCCTAAAGGAGGACATGGGCCACCTTGAGGGGTCATGCTCAGACCACCACAAGGTCATGGCAGACACTGAGGAGAGAGAGACCAGCCAAGCCAAGCTGCCAGAGGCCTGGCTCAGCATACTGAAGATACCTGAACAGGGCCACCTGCCTGTCCCAGAGGATGTGCCCACCTCCGGTGACAATGCCAGGGGTGGCTCGGAGTCAGTGCTGAAGGCTCTGCGGAAGCAGGACAAAGAGCAGGCAGAGACACTGGTTCTGGAGGGCAGGGTGCAGATGCTGGTGGTGCAGTCCGAGAGCCAGGTCTTCAAGTGTGAGAAGTGCTCGTACATCACACGGAAGGAGAAATCCATGTCCCTGCACTCCAAAGCCAGTTGCCAGAGCCGCCGGGCCCCGCTCGTGTGCCGTGAGTGTGGCGCCAGCTTTAAGCAGCAGAGGGGACTCAACACCCACCTCCTAAAGAAGTGCCCAGTTCTCCTGAAGAACAACAAGATCCTCAAACCAACCAATCAGGAGGCATCTGGACTGTGCCAGCCTGGTGATAATGGTGCAGAAACAGCAGAGAGCGAGAAGGGGGGCTCAGAGGAGTCTGGGCATGCTGAGAGCCCTTGGGAAGCTGAGCTGCTGCCTGATAAAAAACAAGCAGCAGGCATTCCTTTGGCTGGGGCACAGACATCAGGCTGTCATGCCTCTGAGAAATCCCTGCTGGGTGACAGCGCAGAGGTGGCAGAAGAGCCTCCCCAGCAAGGGGGTGGGACTGAGCCAGGTGGAACTGAGCCAGGTGGAGCTGCTAGTGCCTCCCAGCTTGGGAAACCCTCAGAGAAATACCGACTGGAGGGAGGGAAGCTGCACTGTAATGCCTGCTCCTTTGTGTGCTCCCGTGTGACCACCATCACCTCCCACGTGGAGGATGGCTGCCGGAACCTGGAGCAGTTCTGGTGCTCCCTGTGCCCTGAGGCCTTCCGGTCCCGGCGGGCCCTCAAGAGCCATTGTGCGGAAAAGCACATCGTGCATCCCAAGGACGAACCCCAAAGGACCAAACTCCCTGAGGGGGACCCACTCAATGCTGAGAAAGACCAGACCAGTGAGGTCCCACTGGATGCAGCCCCACCAAAAGCCACCCTTCCCAAGAGGAGGCGTTTCTCCTGCCCCACCTGCCCCTTCACCTGCCACCAGGAACGGGCAATGAAGACTCACAAGAAGAGGGGCTGCGTGACCCTGGGTGAGTTTCGCTGCACCTCCTGCCCCTTCACCTCCAAGGTGGCCAAAGCCCTGCGACTGCACCGCAGGCTGCACCGCAAGCATTACAGCAAGCGGCCACAGCTGCAGTGCCGCCAGTGCGAGTTCACCTGCAAGCAGGCCCGGTGCCTGCGGCAGCACATCCGCATCAAGCACGAGGGGGTAAAGCCACACAAGTGCCGCTACTGCGAGTTCAGCACCACGCGACGCTACCGCCTGGAGGCCCACCAGTCCCTGCACACCGGCGTGGGGCGCATCGCCTGCGGCATCTGCAGCCAGACTTTCGGCACCAACTCCAAGCTGCGCATCCACCGCCTGCGCGTGCATGAGAAGACGCCCACCCATTTCTGCCCGCTCTGCGACTACAGCAGCTACCTGCAGAATGACATCACCCGCCACGTCAACAGCTGCCACCACGGCGAGCTCAACTTTGGCTGCTCCCGCTGTGAGGCTCGCTTCAGTTCTGAGACGGCCCTCAAGCAGCATGTCCTGCGACGGCACGAGGAGAAGGTTTCCTACAGCTGCCCACGCTGTGACTTCGTGTGTCACAGTGAGGCCACGCTCAAGTGCCACGTGCAGAAGCAGCACCCACACCTGGAGTGCAGCACCTGCAAGGAGACCTTTGCCACTCGAGAGGCACTGGAGGAGCACAAGACGCAGCATTTCAGCCACCGCTGTGAGCTGTGCAGCTTTGCAGCCAAGGAGCGGCAGCAGCTGGTGCGGCATTACGTGGAGAGCCACGAGCCAGCTGCCCCCCAGGACAAACCCCTGCACTGCCCTTTCTGTGACTTTGCCTGCCGGCACCAGCTTGTGTTTGACCAGCACATGAAGGGCCATGGGGGCACTCGTGTGTACAAGTGCTCGGACTGTGAATACACCACCAAGAACAGGCAAAAGATCACGTGGCACATCCGCATCCACACTGGTGAGAAGCCCTACAAGTGCCACCTCTGTAAATATGCCTGCGCGGACCCCTCACGTCTCAAGGTAAGAGCTCTGCTTGGGAATGTGTCCTACTTCATCTACATTGCTTGAGGGGCGTCCAGCCACAGGGATTTGGGGAAGAAGTTCCCCAGGGGAGGTTTCATCCTCAGTGTTCAGTGGCTCATACTGAACAGAAATAGGAATCAAGCAGATAAAAGTCATGTCAGTACAATACATTTCTTCTCTGCTGTTGCAGTTAAAGGGCAAGGGAGACTTTTAACAAAGCAAGAAGGTGGTAGCAGTCTAAGTTCACTTCTCTTCTTGCTGACATCTCTGGCTTTCTTTGGGTGCAGCCTTGCACCATTCAAAGCCAAGTTTGGCTTCTGGATTCAGCATACTCTGTGGTGTCTGTTAGGGTGCAAGGAAACCTATAGCTTTCTTGGAAGCAGAGTATGACCCTGCCCTCATTGCTGTAGGCGATTAGCATCCTGATACATGGTAAAGGGCTTTTCCTAGAACAGAAAATGCGTGGGTGATGGAGCCATAGGGTAATGGAGGAAGAAATAGTCTGGTTTTGCTAAAAGAAGTATTGACTTTTTTAATGGCCAGGCTGAGCTGGAGCCTCCTGGGGCCACCTGGGACAGGCTGTGCAATGTGCTCAGCTCTGTTGGTCTGGGTTTTTAATCTGACTCTGCCTTGCATATCAAACTGGGGAGCAAAGCCTGTGCTATCCACAGGCTGAGACAGAGCAGCTGAGCTCTGCTGAGGAATCTCCTCCTGACCCTGGTGTAGATCCCCCTTGCCCATAGCCTGCCCAGCAAGCACACAGCCCCCTTGCCCCATGCAGCTGGAGATGTCAGAACTGTCTTTGAGCCTCTCACTGCCACCCCAAAGCCCTGCACATCCACAGGGATGGGGACATGGTCTCATCCTGACCCTATCCTCCTGCCCAGTATCACATGCGGATCCACAAGGAGGAGAGGAAATACCTCTGCCCTGACTGCGGCTACAAATGCAAGTGGGTGAACCAGCTCAAGTACCACATGACAAAGCACACGGGTGAGTGCTGCCCACTGAGGACAAGCTGTCGAGCACTGGGGAGGGTATTGGGGCTGCTCCATGCTTCTTTTTCTGCCAGTGGCCCAGCTAGAGACTGAGGAGGACATTTAGGGGGCAGCACATTATCCTGTGCTAATGGGGTGGGGGCAGTGCTCTCAGGTGGGAGGGAAGCGTGGGTGGCATAGACCCCAGGTCCTATTTGGTGCCTTGGAAATGGGGATCTTGGTGTGCCTGCTAACAAAATGGGATGTAGGGAAAGTCCCTGGGGACTGATGCTCTGTTAGAGGGATAGTGAGACCCGTGGACTGGAGAGCACGGTGCCCCCATCCCGGTGCCATCCCCTTCCTGTTGCCACAGGCCTGAAGCCATACCGCTGCGATGAGTGCGAGTACTGCACCAACCGCGCGGACGCCCTGCGTGTGCACAAGGAGACGCGGCACCAGGAGGCCCGTTCCTTCATCTGCGAGCAGTGTGGCAAGGCCTTCAAGACACGCTTTCTCCTCAAGACTCACCTGAAGAAGCACAGCGAGGAGAAGCCCTACGTGTGCAACGCCTGCGGGCGGGCTTTCCGCTGGGCAGCTGGCCTGCGCCACCACTACCTGACCCACACCAACGAGCACCCCTTCTTCTGCCGCTACTGCCCCTACAAGGCCAAGCAGAAGTTCCAGGTCATCAAACACATCCAGCGGCATCACCCTGAGCACAGGGCTGTTGACCCTAGCCAGGGTGTGGGAAAGGACCCCAGCACACACACCGTGCACCTTCACAGCGTGCAGAGGGAGAGCCAGGCCAAGGGAGCCCCCAGGATGGAGCAAGAAGGAGGGTGCCCTGCAGAGAAGGATGGCACAGCACAGTGAGGCTGAATCCCCACTGCTTTAAGGCACTGGTGGCACAGGCCTGCTGCAGAGATGTATGTGTGTGTATATAAAGGCATATATGTATATGGGTTGTAAAATAAGCAACTGTATAAAAGGAATTGCTCAGTTCCTTTTAATACTGTTTCTTTGTGCTGCTTGGAACCCCTGTGTGAACAGTGGGCCAGGTGCCCACAGGGAAGGAGCACAAACCCAAGCTCAGCTCCCCATCTCTCCCCCTCACCACTGCACCCAGACCCGAACCTGTTTGTCACTGAACAATTTATTAAGTGGCTTACAGAGAAAAGATGGGATAAGGGTTAATTTGGGCCTGTAGGGGCCAAGGGATGTGATAGGGCTCTGCAGGGTTGGGGGGCAGTAAGGACCAACTCCACTCCCAGCTATGCCCAGCCCTGGGGTTTGCTCGGCTCCAGCCTTGCTCCCCTGACTGGGAGGGGACCAGCCCCTGCAGCAGAGCTGGGCCACACACCATCTCTTCTCCTCCCCACAGTCAAGCTCTGACCATGGGCCAGGGCAGGATGCCTGTGGAGGGTGCAGGGAGCTGCACTGGCATAGACCCCACACTCATGTATAGGCAGCAGCATCCTGAACCTGGAAAGGGGAGGTCAGTGCTTTTTCCCAGCCCTCGGAGGCTACTGCAAAGGGAATCACTGCAGCAACAATGACACAGGGATGACAGAAACAGCTCAACAAGAGGGCAAGGTGGTTGGCTCAGTAGCCCCAGCTGCTTGGAGCTGGCTCTATGGCTTCCATCTGGGTGCTGCTCACCCCATGAGCTCAGTCCTGCTCGAGGCCAGGTGGCTCAGTGATGCGGATGTGGACAAAGAGCGAAGAGGGCGGGATGCCGGTGCCATCCTTTGAGAGGAGATGGATGTGCCGATATCCTGCAGGAAGAACAGCAAGGTTCTGGCTAACTGGAATCCCACCCTCCTCTCTAGTACTCAAATGAGCCCCAGACATGCTTGCAGGGCTGTTCTGGGCGCCCAAAACCACTGGGCAGCAGCCACTCACCAGGTTTGATGTTGGCAAATGCTAGGGTGAACTGACCCACAAAATCATTCCTGGAAGTCTTGTCGTAATCCTCCACCACAAAGCGGATGAGGGCCAGCTCGGGCACGTGGAGCTGAAACTGCAGTGTCTCATCCCAGCGGGGGTTAAACCCTGGAAAGGAGAGCAGGTGCTGAGAGAGTGAAGGACAGCAGGGACTGTGCCTGGGCACAGCAGGGTCTGTGGTACTGCTGTTGGTCTCACCATTGTTCTCGATGTACTTGGTCTCCTGGTGCGCCTGGTCCGCAGGAACCCCATAGATCTCCACACGCACCAGTGGGTCAATGATGGCTCCCTCCTTGCTGTTGGCCACTTTGGGCAGCTGCTGCCCACTGATTACCTGCAGGGCCAAATCTGTCTTTTGTGAGGCTGCTTGGCTCTAACACACTGCCCAACTGTGTCCCCATCTGTCTGGGACCAATAGAGCCCCAGGACACTCTCACAGCTTCCCCAGGGTCTCTCCACAACCATGTACCTGGATTGTCAGGGTGATGGGGCCGGGGCCTTCCCGGCTGCTGGGGTCACTGGGGTTGAAGAGGGACTCCTTGTCCCTCATGAAGGGTGGTTTGAGCACATAGCCACAGCAGCCGTTCTGGCTGAAGAGCCCGTCACACAGGTCCATCTCCATGCCAGCTGTCTGGAAGTTCAAGGCCACTGGAGGGAGGTGGCAGGGAAAAGGGTTCAGAACAGCTTGGAGATACCACACTTTGCTTTGAGCTGAAAACCAGCCTGTCCCCATAGCCAGAGAGATGTGGAGTTGCATAGGGAAATAAGGTGATAATACTTATTATTACACCCCCAGGGCAGTGCAAGAGCCGGCAACCTGACCTGGCTCCAGATGGGGTTGTAGCTGGCACAGGACACAGGGGTTGAGGGTGGCATTTAGCACAGGACTCAGGGCATCTCCCCAGCCCACAGCCCTGCTGCACCCCAGCCCTACCGATTTGGCACCCCACATTCCACATCTCCTGGGGGCTGTAGTTGGAGGAGTCAGTCCTCATCCCACTGGGGTAGATGCGTGTCAGCTGCCAGGCATTGTGGCGAACAAACTCATTTCCTAGGGATAGAGCAGGAGGCCCACTTGTCAGGTCATTCTCTGACCTGTACAGTCACCCACATGTACTGCCCGCCCATCCATCCATCCATCCATCCATCCATCCATCCATCCATCCATCCATCCATCCATCCATCCATCCATCCATCATTCCGTCCTCTCATCCATCTATCTATCTATCTATCTATCTATCTATCTATCTATCTATCTATCTATCTATCTATCTATCCAACCACCAATTCTCATCCCTCTCCCTGCTCAGAAATCCAGGTGTCCTGCTATGTTTTCTAAGCCAATAACCCCATCACCTACCAGAGCCAAACCTTACAGTACAGCCCCACTGGACCCTGTTTCTCCCAGACAGGGAGGGAACCCCAGTGTCTGGAGGCTTTGGCGCTACCCATGAGGAAGCCATCAGCCCCCTCTACTCTGTCCCAGTCACCCGGTGCCACTGCCCCCCTCATCTCACCTTCATCCCGGATGAGCTTCCTGGCCTTGGCTTCAGAGAGGGAGGAGATCTCAGAGGGCCGGGAATGGCTGCGGGCCTCCTGGAAGCCCCGGAAGGGCACATTCTTGCAGTAGATGACACAGTCAGACAATGCTTGTGCCAGGGTCTCCTTGTCCTTCTGCAAGGCAGAGCTATGTTGGGTCCCTCCTGATGGGAGCACCATCCACCAGCACTCACCCAGGCCAGGGGCTGTAGAGCCAGGGCAGGTAAGAGCAGCCAGGGGTATGCTGGTGGGTGGCAGCATCCCTACTATGAGCAGTCTTCCTGCTAGGAACAGAGCAAGCAGGAGACCTCTAATATGTTGCCACCACAATAAAGAGAGGGCTGGCATGGCCAGGGACAGAAAAGGCTGTCCTCCCTGCCTGGTGATGTCTCTCCTCTATGCAGTAAGATGTCACCACAGCTCATAGCTGTGTCCAGGGGCTCAGCTCTCCCAGCTGGTCCCCAGCCTGGGCCACTTACCTTTGCCCTCCGCCTCTCCTCCTCTGCCTCTGCCCCATTGTCATCATCAGACACATCAGGTGCCTCATCCCCTGGCCCATCCAGGGTGTCCTCCAGCCGCCCAATCTTCTTGCCCTTCAGCAAGATCTTGTGCTTCAGCTCCTGTGGGGTTGGGGATAGAGAAGTACCTTGAGCTACCCAGTGCCTCCATGGGCCTTGTCCTCTGGGTTCCTGCACTGCTGGAGGCCAGCATGACCAGCTCCCTTCAGCACTCAGAAGGGGATGGGGTGGGAAGGTTTTGCCCAGCTGTCTGATTCTGCAGGACATGGAGAGACAACCCTGGGGACAGCCTTGGCACTTCTGTGAACATGAGGACACAGTACCCACACCCAGTGTCCTCAAATGCTCCAGTGGAGCAGGACAATGCTGGAAGAGGTTGGCCTATTCTCTGAACAGCAGATCCACCTTCTTACCACACTCTCAGGCAGGACAGAGATGCCCTGCACAGCTGTGCTCTGTCCATACCTCTGGGGATGGGAGCTGGGTAGGAACATGCCCATCGATGGTAGTGGTGAGGAGCTGTTCCCCCAGGATGTCCTTGAGCTGCTGGGCCAGGACCTCCTGCTGCTCCATGCTGCAGTGGTTCTCCAGGGACAGGATCACCGGGTAGTCCGAGGTCTGAGGAACAACATGCACACCTTGAAATAAGCCTTGATGGGGCTGGTGAGCTCTCACAAGGGCTTCATCCAGGCATGATCAGTGCCAGGACGGAGCCCCTTGTGTCTGTGTCTCCTCTGAGACCTTCATACCCCTCCAATCCCCCAGTGTCCCCCACATCTCATCTCACCCCTGCACCCCCAACAGTTCATGTCTGCATGAGCCTGGCACAGCACAGTGCAGGCACAGGTCAGACCCCCAGTGCTATCCCCCAAAAAGTGACACAGCCACCCTCCTCCCTGCCGTGTGACCAGTCCTGCTGCATCACCAGGTGTGTGAGCCTCAGCACCATTCCCCCCTCCAGGAACCCACCACTACCATGTATCCTCACCCACCCAGGACCACCCATGACCACCAGCACCTGGGGAAGGGTGCCTTACCTTGAAGGCGTACTTCCCCAGGGTGCTCACCACCTCCCGGAAGGGGATCTTGGAGGTGAAGGTGTGGCCGTGGTACACCATGGGCTCCCCATTTGGCCCGTCCCAGCAATCCACCTCCAAGCACCGGCAGCCTCGTTTCAGAGCCCTGGGGGTGGGTTGTCACCCCTGGAACCCTGCACTCATCCAGGGCACCAGCTCCCTGCCCTCCCCTCTGCCCGTGGGTGTCACCCCTGAGGGACCAGGGGACACCCACCAAGGGTGGGGGTGCTGCTGCATGCAGGGCATGGCCAGAGGAGTGCTGGACTGCAGAGGAGCAAAGGAGCTTCTGGGGTTTACCCTATGGAGCTGCTCAGGACATGACACTGGGGTAGGAGGGTGCTGGAGGGCAGCTGGAAGGGAGCAGTCCCTTTACCTGATGTAGCCCTCGATGCTGCTGTGGCCCCGGATCTGATCCTCTATCAGGTAGGTGTTGTGGGAGGAGGAGATGAAGTAGTGGCAGAGTGGCTGGCTCATGTCCTGCCACAGCCCCCGGTGCTGGGGGTTGAAGATGGAGCCCTCCAGGGAGCAGAGGTACATGAGGAACCCATCAGCACTCAGCACATGGCGGGCCCGGGCTGCAGGCACAGGGGGAGGTTCAGCAACAGCCAGGGACATAGAAGAGACAGAATGGGGGCTGCTGGAGGCTCCCAAAATCCCTAAACTGATGGCCACAGCTACTGCCAGAGTCTGGGGCACAGAAAGATGCACCAGGGCAGTAACTTTGGAAAGGTGAGCAGTGGATCCCTAAGCTGGTGTTTGCACACCATGGGTGGTCAACCTTCTACACCAAAATGATCCAGGAACGGACCAAATAAAGGGGAACTGCACCCAGATCACACCTTGGTGAATCTTCCCTTCACACCAGGATGGGGCTGGGAATGCTTCCCCATGGGACCTGGATCTGTGAGGCTGTGACCCCTCCTTGTCCCATGCAGAGCACAGCTGATGTCTGAGGCAGCTCTCACCTGTCTCCGATGGTTCATACTTGTCAATGAGCTCCATGGCCAGCTCCTCTGTGCCCTCATCCTCCAGCTGCTCCTCCCGCAGGAAATCCACCAGCTCCAGCAGTGTCAGCTTCTTTCCATCCTCAGAGTATTCCTGAAAGAGGCTCAGCACCTCCTCACGCTGTGTGAGAGCCTTGTAGAAGAGTACAAATTCCTCCCCTTCCAGCGTCCCTGACTCTGACTTGTCAGCATCCTGTTTGCAAGGGAGCTCCCTCAGCATCCAGATGGGGCACAAGAGGGTGTTTTGGCCACCAAAGTTGCTGGGGGAGGATTCTCCCACCCCAAAGAGAGGGCACTGAGACCCCATGCCAGATGCAGTGGCAGGCATTGATCAGTGGGGGAAGGGATAAATGGGCAGATGGAGGGTTGGTTGGGTGGAGTGATGGATGGATGGATGGATGGATAGAAGGGAGGGAGGGATAAGAAAGCAGATGGCTGGTTAGCTGGGTAGACAGATAAGCAGCTGGATGGACAAATAAATGGGAGGATGGAAGAGCATGTTAATTTAACAAATAAATGAACAAATGGGTGTTTGTTTGGGTAAACAGGTAGTTGGCTGAACAAATGGATGGATGGATGGATGGATGGATGGATGGATGGATGGATGGATGGATGGATGGATGGATGGATCAAAGTGACCAGATCCTTTTGCAGGGAGGTGTTGTACAGGTTGTTCCAGCCCCTCCAGTCCCTCTCCAATCCCCCCAGGCTCTCAGGTGCAGTGCTTACCTGGAAGAGCCGCAGGGCATGATCCTCGTTCATGTCCACGTTCATCATCTTCAGGAGTCGCTGCACCTCCTTGAAGTTCATGCGCCCATCCTTATTCTTGTCAGCTTTCTGGAACCAGTCACGAATCCACGTGCGGGAAACCAGGGCAAATGTTAAGGGAAAGGACCTTGGCTATGAGAACTAGGACTGGGTAGTGTCAGAGGGCATCTTTTCCTTTTCCTGTGCCCTGCACTGATGCAGATGGTGAGACCCAGAACAGCTACACACATGCTGGGGTAAGGCTGAAGATACAGGGCCTGGGGGATGGTCAGCAGTGGGTGTGGGGGGCAGAGTGATGCTCTCGGGAAGGATATTGGTCTATCTTCTCCCTTTGGTCCATGGTGGTGGCCACCTCGATGAGCTGACGCAGGCCCTGTACCCAGCACTGTGCCTCCTCTGCCGAGCCAGCAACGAGGTCCAGGTTGCCACGGCGGCCGTAGAAGACGATGGTGAAGCAGCGCTCAGGGGGGAACTCCTCAGCCACACTCTGCAGCACCTCCGACTGGTGCCCTTCCCGCACCGTCTCCACATCGCTGATGGAGACTGGGGCAGAGGGAGGGGAGGCCTGTCTGTAGGGGACAAGGACCACAGGGCAAGGGGCACTGCCCACAGACATCTTCCAGTCATTCCTTCTTCCACTCCATCCGTCCATCCATCCACTGAGCTAGTTATCTACCCATTCACCACTGAACTATCAAGTCAGCCAGTCATCCATCTGTCCCTCTGTCTGCCTACTCCTGTGCTGGCATTCCAGAGGTTTCATTTCTATCAGCTGCAATTTCTACTCAGCCCTTTTGACCCACGGGTCCTGCTGGGGGCAGGATGTTTCATGGAGAGGTGTGGGTGAGAAGAGATCACACATGCAAGCAGAGCCTTTCCTCAATCCCCCAGCACCCTTAGCAAGCATGGCCCAAAAATCTCCACACCTTCACATCCCTGTTCACTCTGAAACCTGCTGATGGCCTCATGGCCAACACACAGCAGCTGGTACTCACAGGCAGACTCAGTTTTGCCTGTCCTCTTGGACTGGTACCAGATGGTCATGCAGTCTTCCTGCAGCTTGAAGTAACGCTGCTTCTTCCAGCTCTTGGACTTGACTTTGCGCATCAGGGTCCCCTGCTGCATCTGCTCCAGCGTGTCTGTGAGCTGGATGCCTGGGGGCAGCATGGGCTGCATCACTGAGGGTGGGGGTATCCAGGTGCTGTGCCCTGCTACTTTGCTTCCTCTCATCTCTGGGGTCACACATGGTCCCTCAATCCGTGAGGGAGGAGGGACGAACCAGAAATAAACTCCCTTCACCACAAGAGGTGCACAGGGTAATTCCCCATCAACCCTTCCTATCCACCCTTGGTGCATCCAAGCCCAAATCCCAGGGGCCATGGTGGGGTAGGTATGCTTCTGAGTGCAGCAAGGTGAGCTCAACCCAGAAGCCAGATTTGCCTCAGCATAAATCCAGATGGCCCAATGCCCTGCCCTGCACCCGTCCTCTGCTGGGGCACTCACGGGCGTTGCACAGCAGCGATGCCATTGCTCTGCCTTCTCCACGCTGGCAGCTGCTGGGGAGGGAAGAGAGAAGGGGGAAGCAGGGTCAGACCCTCATGCTGTGCCCAGGTCCCGCCGAGTGGGCTCCAGCCATACCCACGTGTGTGCAAGGTGTGTGTGCCCCTGCCCGCATCTGAGCGCACCTGTGCCTGTCTCCTGCTGGGTCATTGCATTCCTTAAGTGTCGAGTTCACATCGCCACACTCATGAAATATTAATCTGTGTTACCGGGAAGCCGGAGCTCAAAAGGTGTTGGTGGAAAACAGAAAAACTTGCCAGCGCTGATGCCCCACAGCCCATCGGGTACTAGAGCCCTGCTGCTCCCAGGTGAGAAACAGCCCCTGAAACCACAAAAAACTGCTCTGGCAGTGCCCAAGAACACCTCCACCACCTAGGAAACAACCCCAACCAGCAAATTTGAAAGTAAAGGCGAGGCACAGCTGTGATAGCAAGGAAGGGAACACAAGCACTGACCCTCAGCTCCTACAGCTTCTTCTCCCCAGAAAATGCCAGCACCCCAGGCAGTGACTGCACCCGCAGCTGTACAGGGAGCACATGGCAGTGAGTGGGACTATAAATACTACTGGACAATGAGACCTTGATTAGGCTGTTGAGACTTTAATGACGCTGACAAATCGCTGGATGCGCCTGTCACCCAGGTGCTGGAGCTGGGCCCTGGAGGAGCGGATGCTGCAGCTGGTGGGCTGGGATTTGGGTGCAGGAGGGGACCCAGGGTCCCTGGGAGCAAAGGGCTCTGTGCCAGGGTGCAGGAGTGGCAGCTGTGCCCTAGGTCCCTGACTCAGCACAGGCACTGGTCATGCAGGGCTGGGAATAGCCGGTGCCGTCAGCGTGCAGGCAGCTGCCAAGCCCGACTGCCAGACCCTTGTGGGCTCTCAGGCCAGACAGCAGCCATGCCCTGTTCCGTGTGGCTCAGCAGGGCAGAACAGCACTGGCCAGGGCTGTGGCCCTGCTCCTGTGAGATACCCTAGTTGTGGAGCAAGTTGTGGCTATTTGGCTGTCCCCAGGGCACATGGGGATTGTCTGCCCACTCTTGGGGACCTCATGTTGCTGGAGTCATGGAGTAGCTGGGGTGCCATCCCAAATGCCTTCCAGTAGTGCCCAGTGCTGGGGCTGTGCTTTCCCAACACTGGTCCTTCTTGCAAGGCTCAGACTGCAAGGACTTGCTGCAGTGCCTGTATCCCCCCACATCCAACCCACAGGGCACTGACCCACTGGCCGAGGACTTGGAGTGCCCTGTGCTCTTCTTGTGCCCTGATGCTGGCTAGCACAGCTCCAGGAGTGCCCCACATCCACTCCCCACAGTGCACTCTCAGCCCCTGCACCCCATGGCCCTCAGGGAACCAGGGGGGACAACCCCAGTCACCATCTGCCTGCACTCTCCTGCTTTCCAGCAGCACCCAGCCTGGCGCAGCCACTTCACAGGGCCATAGCTCCAGATGCTCACCAGCTCTGCAGCCCCTGTGCTGCAGCAGATGAGGGAGATGGGCATGTCTTAGGGAAGCTGGAGTGGAGGAAGAGGCACAAGGACTGGTGAAGCAGGGAAACATGCTGGACTGGGACATAGATGGGCTCAGTGCCACCAAGAGTCCTGTCCTCTTGGCACCCTGCCATGCATGTGTACAAGGTGGCAGCATGCAAAGGGGCAGCTTGTAGCCCTTGGGCCCAACACTGAGAGTTTGGAGCTAAATTTCTCCCCCAGTGCCGGCCCTTCCAGGCTCCCAGCATGGCCCAAGCATTCCCAGTCCCAATCATGGAGCAGCACCTTCCCCAGAAGTGCAGCAAAGAAGGGATGACCCCTTCCAACCCAAGGAAGCACAAGGAAGAGCATGTGGGTGCAAGGACACATCTGTTCTGCTCTCTCCTGTTGTGTGAGGGATGCCATGAGCCCCTCACAGCCTGGCCCCATGCAGGCCCCCTTGCCCCAGTCTGAATTACATTGTTGAGCCAAGCGGGACGAGAGCCAGGGCGTGCAGAAACCCAACCCGAGAGTTTCCCGCAGGGCAGCTGCCTGCTGCCAGAACAGCCCCAGCTACCCCAGCACCCTCCGAGCCATCGCAGCGTCTCTCCTGGAGGTGACAGGCCCCAGCAGAGCTCAGTGAGTGTGAGCGGTCCCCAGCCGTTCCAGGGCAGAGTCGCCCGGCAGAATAAAATGCCACCATACGGGTGACCGTGCCAGAAGAGGGAAGGATGATCCCCTCAGCCCCTTCAGGCACCCCCCACACCTCGCTGCCCCGGCGTGCTTACAAACTGTCCTTGTCCTAGAGCTTTGCTCAGCCGGCAGCTGACGGGAGCAGAAGGGCTTGGAGACGAGGCGGGGAACAGATAAGGGGCTCCGGAATGGGGCGGCAAACCCCAAGGAATTTGGGACTCGGTGGACAGACAAATCACACCTTACGGCAAAGGAGACAAAATCGCCGGCACTTCTGTCCCGCGCCACCCCAACCGTGCAGCCGCTCCGGGGCACCGCAGCCCGAGAGAGGGGGACCCCGAACCCGGAGGTCGCAGTCCCGTACCCGCCGTCGCCCCCTCCCCTCCGCAGGACGCCCGGTCCGTACCCGCTCTCCGTTGCCGCTCCGCTCCTCTCCGCTCCGCCGGTGCTC
>WBNO01030455.1:5140-25616 GCA_013400575.1 Peucedramus taeniatus
CCCGCCTGTGCACGCACCCTCCGGGGCCGCCGTGCCCCCTCCCGCGGCCGTGCCCCCTCCCGGGCTGCGGGGCCGGGGAGCGGAGCAGGCGCTGCTCCTCAGCGGCTCTGCGTTTATGAATGGGTGCGGTTGTGGCCGCCGGGAGCCGGCTCCGCCAGAAGGACCCCCTGGGCTGCGGTCACGGCCATTGGCGTTCCCGATGTCCATCCCTGTGTCCATCCCTGCGATGCTGCCGTGAACGGAGCGCGCTGGGCCCCGCCCCGCCATACGGGTCTTCCATTCACGTTTTTCGGAAGGAATTGTGCGTGTCAGGGCTGTCACTGCAAACTCTACAGGCTTCCCGAAGTGAGATGCAAATGAGACTGCAGCCAAAGGCAATATTTTAAAGGCATTTTTTTTAAATTTCAACGGATTGATGATGGGATTTTTTGGGTTTTTTTTAGTAATTCTGTAGCGTTGCCCTAAGTGTCTGTGGGCACGTTTGATCAGTCCATTGCTCGGCAGCCAGCTTGATCGACAGTGTAAAGATAACAGCCCTGGCAAAGAGGCTTTATTTTAAACTAGGATGAGCTGTCCTTTTTCATGATTTTGAGCAAAGACTATTTTAGGAGAATCACCTGAGCTTACCTATTATCCTCCATCTTTACTGTAGACAAGCTGTCCTCTCACCTGTAAAGATTCAAGGTCAAATCTTCAGCTATAGGAGCTTTTGTCCTGTTTGCACTTTTCCCCTGTGAAGCCATGAGCAGAAAAGCTTTCCTCTCTGTGCACTCACAAATAGAGATGATACCAGTGGGGATGTGCAGCTGTTTTTTCCTCGCATTTGTGTACATTAACTCTTTGCTTGGGATGGAAACTGGCATCTGGCTGTCCACCCACCATTTCTTTTACTGGATGGAATGCCCACCTTTTGTCCTCTGAAATCTCTCTCTCCAAGTTGTAGTACATGGTAGCAAATCTCTGTCTTAAAATGGACAGAGAAGTACCTGAACACCTTTCTATCCACTCCTCTAAATCAGAGTAAATCCTACAACAGATAATTCAGCTTTACAGCTGGACTCAATGATCATAAAGGACTTTTCCGACCTAAATGATTCTATGATCCTTCTCAAGCTGTTTGCTCCATATTGCTGGTTCTGTTCATGGATGAATTGTTTGTGGTGTCTGCAGGTGCTTAGTAGCTGAATAATGTCTCATCTTTATTCAAGAAAGCTCACACTGCACTGATTGCAGGCTCATGTGATTCTGAGGAGAGAACCTGGATGTGGTCTAATGCTCTTTACAGAGGCATTTTTGAGAAACTTTTTTACTACCATTGAAATCTGATCTGTAGAACAGTGCACGTGTTGATATCTCTGAGAAACTGATTTCTGCTGCTTGAAAAATCCATATTCAAGCTTAATCTGGGATTTAGTCATGGACCTTCTCAAAGAAGAGCAGGAGTGCTTCCAAAGTGGCTACTAGTGCTTTCATCCTTAATGCTTTATACATCATCCTTAATGATGCATTGAGTTCCTTTGCTTATGTTTGTCCAGTGTTGCAGAACTCGTGGCATGTGGACTCAATGCTTTGATTCTATTTTTAATACATCCTATTCAAATAACACTTAAGCAACTGGGGAAAACCCTCCCTTTCCATATGTGGTGATGAAAATTACATTTCTGCTTCTTATTTTGGTTTGTGCACTCACATGGGATAAGGAGTGTCCCAGAAATTGTATCTGTGCGAGTGGAAGGCACAGCACATTCCTTAGATATTAGTAATAAACTGGACAGAAGCATTCTGACAGTTAATTAACAACCAAGGGCAGAATCAGAAGCTTGAACTTTGATTGACATCTATTGGGTTCTTGAGTGAGATACACAGCAGGAATTCCACTAATAATATCATATAACAAGGGCTGCATTGCTATTTAGCTTTCAATTTAATTAGGAGAGCTGACACAAACTGTCCGAGCTGCTGCACAAACCAGCTAAAGTGAAAACCATTAGCAAGTCTCTGTATTTGAATACAGGCTTCAGTACTGCACACAGTGCTTCATGTCAGTGATTCTCTTGGATGCCTGGGTTGGCTGCTTACCAGGTATTTCAGTGTAAGTTAAGGAAAAGAAACAGATTTTAAGATGATTTTATTACATATTTACAGAACCTTAAGGAAATCTGAAATCTAGATGGCAATATCAGTATGATGATTTATCCTATTTTCTTTCTTCAATTGGTCATTGTTTATCACTAGAAGCAGAACAAGTGTGGAGGGTAAGGGTTTTCTGTTTTGCAAATAAGACCAAGATTTTTCTTTAGTACTGCAGAGCAATGGAACTCCTGCAATTTCTTTGCACATCTGGTGCAAAACATAGGACTTCTTAAAGTAGGATGTATGTTGACTGTAAAGACCTTTTTCTTCTTTATTTGAAAACAGGTAATTAAAAACATTGCTTGAAAATAGGAAACTAGATTATTAAAGAAGAAAAGGTATTTTTAGGATGTCTGGAGGTCTCTGGTTACTGATGCCATTTCAGGCTGATCAGTTGAAGTAGTTAATAACTGGAGTAAGACTACAAGGGATTGAATGGTAATGTACAACTACATATATTTAACTCTGTTTATACATATGAAGAGTGCAAATGACCCTTGTTGAAGTTATTCATTCACGTGGGTCAGGATTTTTCTAATGAAATGGTTTCTCTCAGGGAACATGCATTCATCAAAATGAAAATGTACAGCAAAGATCACTTGGTTGGTTCAAAGACTGAAGGCAAAACAAGCAACCTTCTGGCATCCCACCAGCTGGGCTGCTGGGCCTCTTGGCAGGCCTTCTCTGAGCTGGCAGGAGCTGCAATCTTTAGCAGATACAGGCTGCCAGTGCCCAGCTTGAAAGTCCTCAACACTGCTGGCTTCCAAGGATAAGAGACCATGCAGTACATCAGTGAGAAGTCTCAGAAACTTTATTTACTCATGCAGTTTTGTTTTTCATTCCAACTCAGAATGAGATTGTGAGAGACTTACCCTTCTCTGGATAGATGTATTATTTATTATCTGTTTTACAGTAACTGCTAGTTTTGCTGAGATCTGTAAGAACCCAACTATGCTCCTTTCTTCAAAGAGTTCATAGTCTGAGTCATAGAGTTCAACAGCCTCTATTTGATTTTTCTGGGGCTAGAGCAGAAAAAGTCTATGTATGGCTCTAATACCAGAGTCCTGCTCAATGCCTATGAATAGGCAACTCTCTCAAATGCTGCTCTGTTGTAATTTTAAAGATATCCAGTGAATACTGAGGTCTAGGCATACATGCCTATGTTGGTAGAGCTGGATGAGTCATGTATTCTCTTAAATGATCTTCATGAATCCTATTTCATTGCTGTAGATGAGGCATATTTCATTTAATTGCATTTTAAATTATTACATTTCATTTTTTTTAGATTCCTTGGGGACCCTGGCATTGAAAGGACTTTGTTTGTAATATCAGCATGAGAGTCACCTTTATCTGTTGGATGAATAACTAGAATGGCTTTATCACTGTTAAGAAGACAGCACATAGGAAATGAGACAATATGTATATATTTTTTCTACCTAAGATAGAAAAAGTATGAGCTCAATTTATATAAGAGTTCGAGTATCAACTGAAGTATATTGCTATTTGCATAGTATAGGGATTACTCACCATCTTTCAAAACAAAAAAAATTGAAGGGTTTGGGACTTTCTTTTGTTTATAAAGCGTAGTTTATTTTCTGTGTTGCATGTCAGTGAAACCTTCTTTGTTTTCTTGGACATAAGCAGCTGACTTACTGCCTGTCTCACAAGTGGAATGTGTCAGAGAAGAACTATGATGGAGTGTTCCCCAGGGGAAGGGGTGCCAGGAGCTGAGGGCAGCAGCGAGACCGACAGGGCTGTGTACTCACCAACACAGTCCCACAGTGCCTGGGAGCCTGGTAGGTCTGCAGATGTTCACCAGGTTTCAGTCCCCTCCCAGCAATCACCAGATGAATCTATTGTGATGAAACAGGTCTGAGGTTAAGCCAGAAAATCAAGTCAGTGGATGAGTTTTACAATCAAATTCAGCAAGGCAAAAGCATACTTGCAACCTGGTCTTTGCCTGAGCTTAGTGTGAGAGCCTGAGCTTAAATGCAGCTCTGGGACAAAAGGCTGACTCTCAAAAGAGTACTCCAAAACTCCAAAAGCTCTGTTCCCAGAAGCCTGGTCCCAGCTTGCATGCTGCCCCATACCAGAGCTGGCCTCCAGCTCCTGGGCAGGGGGCAGAGGTTGCAGAACCTGGGGGTGCACTCAGCTCTGACAGAATTGTACTCTTTCTCCTGGTTCTTAGCACAGGACTGCAAGGATTTTAGCCAGTTTGTGGAATATTACGTTGACAATGAGGATCCATGATACAGATTCAGAAGCTGTATAATATGCAAGATATTTGTTGGAATGTGTCAATAGCATAGTGAATTACATTTTGTTTGTATATCCTGCAGAAAAGGCACCAAGTCTTGCATCTCCAGTAGAAACACACATGGAAATGGAAAGATTTTTCCTAGTGCAACTCATGTTGCAGTGACTGATGGATGCTTTTTGAAGCATATTTTTCCAAAGTTGCACAGCATTTCAGTTGTGAAACACACCTTCATTTTAATGTCACGTGGCTTTAAACTGAAATAGTGAAGTGTGAAATCTTTTTATCATAGTGTCATATACAGTATGACATCTAAATTTCTGACTCTACCACCTGTAATAGGAAGTGTGGATAAAGATTTTGTAGGCTTTATTTGTAATAGTATCAATTATTATTACTAAACATCTAGTCAATCAGTATAGCCAGCTCTGCAGAGATGACTGGGTTTGCCAGTTAATACTGGTAATAATTTGGGGTGGGGTGGGGTGGATTTTTTAAACCAATCTGTTTTAGTCAATACAGTTAGATTAGGAAAACTCTGTGATGGAACTTTTCACTTCCTCCAGAGCTGACCAAACCAGGCATTTTGGACAGTCTATTTTTATAGCATAGCTGATCCTCTGCTAATAACTTCCATTTCCATTAGATTGTTGAATGCCTATGATTATGTAATGTGGCTGAGTTAGAAAATTATTCCAGTGCCAATTAGATGGCTGTGCTATTACTCCCAGTTGTGATCCATACAAATAAGCTTCAAGTACACAGAATTCAGTTCTTGTTTTCTTCTGTAATGCCTTGATAATCCAGTTCTTAAGATGTAGAAATGTGCTGGAGCACATGAGTAACCCAAAACCCACAACTCTTAAGTCCCTTTAAAACCTTTGATACAATAGAACACGTGGTAGGTAGAAAACCTCAGAAAAGATAGTGCTGCAAGCAAACTAGTTGCTGTTATCTGTTTTTTTATTTATGTAGATCTTCACTGTCTTTTGTGAGTGACAGTTCCCCATTAGTACATTCTAGTGAAGCTGATGTTCAACAGAATACTTTGGGATTTCCTGGGTTCTATGTTATTCAACTACATTTTTTACAGTTTTGGTATTTTTCCTGTGTGATGGAACCTACACATTCACACTTGTTTTATATGTGATACATAGGGAGCATGACCTAGCCACCTGCTCCTTTTGTCATGTTTCTAAGAACTTCTTCACACGTTTGAACACATTTAGTGTTTCCTGTTGATGAGGAGCTATGGCCTCACTGGTAGGCCATGTAATTCCTTTGCTCAGAGTATTGGCTGTCTTTTCAGCTACCACATCAATCAGATATTCAAGGACAGTTCTTATCTGCCAGGCATTGTTACCAGACACAGGATTTTTTTTTTCAGTATTTCCTTTATAATAAACATTGTATAAAATAGTGTATTTTCTTTGTGTCATTCTTTCTATTACTTTTCAATGTAAGACTGGTTTCGTGTTGGTCTCCTTTCTTTCAGATAAGATCAGTTATGTAAAAATGAAGTAATGTGTGAGTTTAGAGCTTAATAGTGGGTAAGAGATGGACAGGCTGAGAATTAGATAGCACCCTCTTCAGAGAAGATATTGCTTTGTTTTAGATCTTTTGTTCTTGTTGCTGGTTTCAAAAATCCCTAACTAAATATCCTCTGCAATTTAAAGTGCTTCTTTCCCCTTAATCAAGATCATCAATGAAATTACTGAAAGACTCATGAGAAGACTTCCTTAAATAAGCTTAGTCTTAAGCACCTAATTTTTAGACTTTTAAATCAAAGCAGAAGAATCCTTAATCAGGAGATGTTCATAATGAAAATAGTTTTAATTACAGCATTTTTCCTTCCAGCAGTATATATCCAGTGATTTCACAGGGGCTCTAGCTCTCCAGAATTCCCTTTGCTAGCATATCTACTTAGCCTTCTTTTCAACCTTGTGTTGCTTGATACCCCACCACTCAGATCTTAAATTGCAGCAGGTAATATCACCAAAACAGAACAAGAGGAAGAATTCCATATGGAGAACCAATTAATTGTGAGGAAAAAACAATTGGGGGTGCATGGGTTAGGAGACAGAGAATAAATAATGTATAATTCAAAACTATTTATCACATATTTTGTCACTGGTTGTAAAATACTTTGAAAGAGAAAAGTTTTTTAGAAGCTTTCTGCCTAATGCATTTGGAGATGCTGATTACCAGGTCTTACAATCACAGCATCAGTTCCAAATAACTTCTAGATGACTATATTATGACATTTCAGTCAAACAGTTGTGAGACTGAATTACCAAAGCAAAATAAAATCATTGGAGTTTAGAATGAAATATGATAATTCTTTGTTTACTGCCATCTGGGATTTATTATTCATCAAAAATTAGATAAGAGATAAAGTCATTCCTTTATATATGAAAATGTCAGTTATTGCTGGTTATGGAAATTACATTTCTATTTTGGCCAGGAAGTTGCACTGAAAGATGACCCATTGAATAAGAGGTTGACAAGACTTCTGGAGTATAAGGGAAATGATTTAGGGTTGACATGTAGAAAACAAATTGACAGCTGACCCAGGAGTCCAGCAGTGGAAGGACTGCAGCACAGTGTTTAATATGCTCAAGACAGCATAAATCTTCCAGGAGGCAAGCAGCTGCACTTTATACCAGATGGAGCCTTTGTACTGTTTTCATATTCAGCTTGAGATACAATGAGCTGTGCTAATTGATTAAACACCATTACAGCCTCTAATTAAAATGCCTCAGGACACTAAATCACAGGGACTAAATTTGTACGTGAAAAATATCAATGCCACTATATTGTCACATTAGAGAAGGTTTCCTTCTTCAGGAATATGATGTGAAGCTTTCTTGATGGATTTCTAACAGCAATCCATCTTAAATTTTAACTATGATTTTAACCTTTTATTTTTTTGTCCTTGTTGGGACTTTCCTGTGAGACTTTTTTGGGGAGCAGGAGATCATTAGTGTTTGGAGGATGGGTCCAGAAAGCAGCTTCGTTATCACAGAACTGTCCTGGCTTATGGAGAGCCTCCACAAATTTTTCCAAACGCTTTCAGCCTGGCGACTCCAGCTGGTTTCCGAGCCTTTGCTGACACTGTGTGGAAGAGGTGGGAACAACAAGTGCTTCGCTTTTTGAAGTTTTGCTGAAGTCTGAAGAAAGTAAAGGGAAGCGTCCCCGGTGAGACGAAGGATGTGGGGCAATCTAGCAGCCATTAGAAAAACAGCTGCTCCTTGTGAAACCCCGCCTGCCTGTCTGCACTTGCAGGAATAGCTCTAACTCTGACTGGTTTTGTAAAATAAAAGCAAAAATATGGAAAATAATACAATACATTGGACAGGTAATTAGGTTCCATTAGCAGTAGGGAAAATCATGCACAAGCGGAAGCGTGTTTCAGAACTGCTTTTATAAATTTCTCTCCTTCCTAATCCTCTTTTCTTCAGTGTCTGTGTTAACACCACTTTCCCCACTTTCTTTCTCAGTCCTATTTATAGCTAGGAACATCAAAGGTTTCAAAAAAGCTTTGCACATAATGTTAAATTGAGGCTTTATTAAATTATTTTTACTATTTGACAGATTTTTTTGATGGAGGCCTAAAGAGCTTAGTTTGGGCCACTCTCCTGTGCTCCAGCTAAACAGAGGTCCTGTTAACACCGTGGTATCTCCCAAGATTTTTAGGAAGGCTGCTGCTGGCCTCATTTCCTTTTTTGTGATTTTGAAATACTTTTTGGTAAAATACACTCCCAACTGAGAATCTTTACTACCTTTCTTATCCTTTCTTCTGTTCTTCAAGATAAGTGGAAATTCACAGCTCTCTGTTATTTCTGTTTGGATAGGCAGATGGCATTTCACCTCCATGGAATTTTCTGTCCCTGGCATGTTACTTGAGTGTTTCTGTGTGAGCTGAGTGCCTCTCTGTAAAACTGCCTGAGATGAAAATGTGTAATTAGAGTGCAAGTAGAGAGTATATGAAATCCTTTTGTTCTGACACTTAACTCTGTTCAGTGGCACAGTCAAGCTATTTTTCACGCCTATGAAATTGCAGCTTTTGAGCACAGGCTAGAGAATCTTTCTTGATGAGCTGCTAGAACACTGTCAATGAAGCTATTGTCCAAGACTACTGAGTAACCTTGGACTGTAGTAAACCCAGAAAGAGCAAGTCTGGAAGGTATGTATGCAACTAACTTTATGTCATTTGGGACTTATTTATGACTTTTTTATCATTCTGTCCTATTCAGATAACTCGTAGCAGATCCTCTCAACTTTTTTAGCCTTGCACTGAAAGAAAACATTACCAATGCTTGTGGCAGGTTAAAAACAGTACTGCAAACAGCAGAGGGCAATGAGGGCAGAGAAAGCTGACTTGGTTTTAAAATACTTCCTCTTCAGAGGCTTTTTTTCACAATCTTTTTTTTTTTTTTTTTTTTTTTAATACATTCATGGAATGAGTTCTAGGATATTTAATTATTATGGTAATGTGTAAATATTTATGTAAAATTAAAGCTGATTAAGGTGCTCTTGTGCTATGTGCCATTAAAAGAATGGGAAATATTTTATGCTGCAAAGAAGACAAGAGGTCAAAAGGGGAAATACACAAGCATAAGCAGAGAAATATAAAATAATAAATTATCTTGTATTTCTATGCTTGCAAACTATTGGGCTTTTTTATCTTCCAGGTTCCTACCCCCATGGATTAGAATTCAATAGCATTCAGGGGTACTTTCTGTACCTTGGCTTTCCTGAACACTGTTACACCCTGAGTAGCAAGAGGCATAGTCTTTTATGTTACTCTGAGGAACAGCAAATACTGAAGTTCATCTGAATTCCATCTGTGTTAAGCCAGTGTGATCTGGAAGGTTTAGTACACAGCAGGGAATTAGGAGTCCAAGTTTCTCGTTCTGTGTCTGATTTACTGTAGGGCCTTTAACAACTTCTGTTTTGCACTTTCTTTGTGTCAGAGATGAAAATGGTAATAATTCTTAGACCTCTGGGGTATCACAAGGTTTCGTTTGCTCATACAGCCTTGAATTCAACATGCAGAATGCTATGAATTGATTTCTGATACAGCTGGCTGCCAGTAAGATTGACCTCATATTTGTCAATTTAATGGATTTGTTTTACCAGAAATAATGTTTATGTTCAGGTCTTTTTCACATGGACCAGCACAGGAATGGGAATAGACCTGGTCAGAGACCAAACATATCTGCTTAAACCTTTCACCTTTAGGCACTGACATCTGTGGCTGTAAATGATGTACTTGTCTGAATTGGGTATAATGCAGGACTGTTGAAACCATAATATGAAAAAAAAGTAGCCAAACTCTGAACTTGTAAACAACTTTTTATTTAATTTTTGCCTGTTTATAAAAAGAAATACAGAAAAACATTGCCACTTAATATCAACTTTTGCTCAAGCAAAAGACATTACCATACTTTCCATATGAATTGCACTTAAGACAAAGAGTCTTAACCAGCCATAACTAAATGTTCAGATCTTCAAATTTTTAGAGTTACTAAATGTTCAGATCTTCAAATTTTTAGAGTTAAGTATTAAAATTATCAAAAGTGAAATGTTTGTTGCAATTTTTCCCGCAGCATTGCATTTCCAACTGCAAACAACACTCCAGAGGGGCAGCAATGTACTACTTCCCTGTTAGGTGCTGCCTCTGTACTACCAGACTATAACTGTGGTAACGCCATGCACAAGTGACAGTGATAAAGCTCTGATTTGTTATGTTGTAATTATCATGCAATGGTGTAGAAATAATTACTTTGGTGGGTACTTGAAATCTTCCAAATGGGAAGAAAATACAATCTATATGATGTTTCCCTTAAGCCTTTAATTTTTAAGCCTTGCCTTTTAGGTATCTGAGGCCAAAACTAAGAAAACCTGAAATTCTGTATTCAGGAAGAAAACAATAGAAGAAATGTATACTGTATTATCTTCAAAACCAGTGCAAGAACACTGAAGATCTCATTTGCATTTATGAGAGCATGATACATATATAGCAAAAATTAAATTTATATAAGCTACAGAATCCAGAGCTGTCTCTGCACATTAAAACACATTAAAACACATTAAAATATACGAAGCCATATGCTGCGTCACAACAGAGGTTTTAGATGAACCTTGGAAGCCTATATCTTAAGATAGTTAATAAAATCACCTGGTCTTAGAGAAACTGAAGGCCACCTAGCCTCTCCCTTTCTCTGTGTCCTAGTCTAAGTGTCTAAACATAATCCTCATGAAGAAGTGCTGCAATCTCAGCTCCTGCCACTGCACTGGTAAGATCTTCAAAGTGTATTCTGCCAGTTTTGGTCACTGCACTCTCACCAGAAAGGTTCAATTCAGTCTGAAAGTGTCCAGAGAGCAGCAACAAGGATGCTTGCAGTAGTTCTAGAAATGACTGAGAATAAAAGATAAAGAGCTCTGAAGTTCTGAAGAAATATATAAGAAAAATCCTTACATGTGAAGCATTGCTGCAGGAAAAAAACTCTTCCTTATTCCTGCCTATGTGCAGGAAAAAAAAAAAAAGTTATATAGATAGCAGCAAAATAAAAATAGATTAGACATAAGAAGAATTTTTTTTGTAGGGAAGATAATTAAACAGTGCAACACATTTAAGAGATGTGCAGTATCTTCAAATATAACAGATTTTCAAAACTTGCCAACAGTTGCTTAGCTGTAGTCTTGCTGTAGTTCTGTTGCTCTAAAGACATAAGACAAGATTTGTGGAATGAAGTAATATATTTTATGAGATCAACTGAACAGCTGGAAGATAGACAGAAGCTTTCTGGCACATCATCCTTCTTAGGATCTAAAGAAGCATCTGATCTCAACAGCTTATGTGCCTTAAAGTCTGTGTATTTTTTTTTCCAGCTGTTTTAGCAAGTTTAATGACTATAAAAGAGTGGCTTAACTCTGGCAGATTCCATTTTAGATTTGGGCAACCTCTTGAGAACCTTTTTAGCTCAATTTTTTAGCATTCTCTGATCTGTTTAGTATATCTAAATTAAGCATTGTGCTATATCCTGACAGATTAGGAGACTTTGAATCTTCATCTAGATGTGCATGATTGATGTACAATTGTTTGCAGGGAAGACCCTTTGATGTACAATGAATTGTATTCTTGTCTTACGAGAAGTATTATGGTATTTCTGGAAAATTTTGTGCATCAGTTTTTAAAGATCTTTGGGTGAATTAAATTAAAAATCTAAATAATTCAAAAGCTTTTGATTGCACCAGTCACTCAGGGTTTGACTTACAAAATAATTTTAAGAAATACTTTTCTGCTACTTTCTCAGATTTAATTATGGCATTTTTAATTCAGCAGTTTATGAATTTAGTGTAGTGATTTTAAGACTGATTTGCCTCATTTCTAATGTCTTTCAGTTTGAAAAAGAGTGACATAAAATATAGAAAACAAGCTTTAAAGGCACATCTTATAAAGTGCCTGCTACGTGCTGCTTTTGATCATCATCAAAAATGTAACATTTAATACAGCAAAAATTACTTTTATTAACTTAATTCAAATCACAGTAACCCAGAAAATTGTTACAGATTCTCTGCAGATGCAATAGATATATCAAATCCAGCAAAATATTTTATAAAATTATATTTGTATGGCTTACAAGATTCTGTGTTGTAGCAATTTGATTTAAGCATCACGCTATCATGAAAAAACAGATAAACTTTTACAGGTATAGATGTGTATTGCTCTAGACTAGAGCCAATGGCTTGAAAGAGAAATGAAGAAAGTTGTATGAGTAGATAGTGAAGATTAGCTAGCAGAGAAGCAAGATGCTTTTTATATTGGATTATTTCCCACGTTGCAGCCTGTGGAAAGCTATTCTTTGTGTATCAAGAATCTCTCTACATGTTCTCTCTTGTTTCCACTCTAAAAGAAAGCACGTGGTTCTTGCACTGAACTGCACATTCAGATATTCTGTGTCAAACAAAGGACACAAACATTTCCTTAATTCCACAAAGTCAGATGTTTTCCTCTTAAAACATTTCCTAAGTCATTTCCATCTCACTAACTTGTCTTTCCAAATTCAGTTTGCCTTGCAGTGTGGAAGAATCATCACATGCGGACCGTTACCAACTATTTCATAGTGAATCTTTCTCTGGCTGACATTCTGGTCACAATTACTTGTCTTCCAGCAACTTTAGTTGTGGACATCACAGAAACGTGGTTCTTTGGGCAGACCCTCTGTAAAGTGATTCCCTACTTACAGGTATTATTTTTCTGTTTGTGTACACATTACCCATGTTATGAAAACAAGAAATGACAATAGCATCTTCCTAATACTTCTAATCCAATGAAAGTCTGTACCTGATATTGAGTAGGTATCTCCGAGTACATGCTGAGGCCTAAAAGACTGTTCCACTTGGGAATATTATTATGCATAATAATGACTGGTTTTCATCCATCTGATTGTTGGACTTTGGCAATACATCTTTTGGGACATTTTTCTGATGCTCTTTACTTTTTGTGATCTTTTATAATGATTCAGAAGGGATGTAAAGCAATTAAAATATCTGCAAATAGAAATAAAGTCATTAATATTCTCTCTGTGTGGATCTGAACAGCTACACAAGTGTCCAGGACAGAGAATCCAACTTCTAAAGGCAGTATGGGCTTTTTTTTATGTTTACTGAGTTTGTGTCAAAGTATCCAGGTTCACTGGGAGTTGATCAGATTGTCTGCCTTAAGCAATAATCTCTTCTCATTTACCCATGGACTTAACTAGTTTTGAAATCATTTGCATCAAAATGATTGATAAATAGCTTTTCTAAGAATAGGTGTATGGATGAACTGACTGGGTAAACTAGAATGACAAGTGCTTGGCTTTGTAGTCATTAAAATTCAGAAGAATTAAGCAGTACTCAGAGTGTATGCAGATCATCTGCTCTGTGCCTCCAGCATAATTTATGTTTGCAGAAGATACCTCTATGGCCAAAGAGCCACATTGTCAAAGGCAAAGTTCTCCAGCAGCTGTGAGCTCTACTTGATATAATCAAAATCACGACTTTTGTTTTCAAAATCTCCATTCTAGCGAAAGAAAATCTGAAGAGTAAGTGATCACTGAACATACAAATTGAAATAATAAAACTTAAGTGATAGGTTATTTCCTTTACTGAATAAAAGGTAAAATGTCTTAGTATGACTTAAGCTGATTGTTGTCAAGGACTTTTTAATGAGTTTTATTGTTCTTGTAAAAATAAAAAGCAAAATGATGGCTCTGATATGCTAATATAACATAGAAACCAATAAATAAATTTTTCTACAAAGAAAGAAATATAAAATTCGCTGTCTAATATTTTAAAATATTTTTTTCGGGTAAAGTTTTATACATTCCAGTTGATTCAATTTTTAATTTCAAAACTTGATTTTGCAAGACCTATTCTGTTTAGTTAGGATCTTAATGTGTGAATTGTCTTGTGGATTCTAGGAGTACAGCAGATGAGGATATCTGTTGTAATTCTGTAAGAAGTGATTTTAAAAGGAGTCTTTTTTCTGGGACTCTATTTAACAACTGCAGATAAAGAACTAACTACATTGAAAATAGAAATAATTTTTAAAACTCCAGGGGAAAAGTATGATAAATAATTTTTGAAACTCTGGGAAAAAACCCTATATTTACATTTACATAACATTCTTTTTTTCTTTAGACAGTTTCAGTCTCTGTGTCTGTCCTAACACTCAGCTGCATTGCTTTGGATCGATGGTATGCAATTTGTCACCCTTTGATGTTTAAAAGCACAGCCAAGCGAGCAAGGAACAGCATTATAATTATCTGGATTGTGTCCTGCATCATAATGATTCCTCAGGCTATTGTTATGGAGTGCAGCAGTGTGTTCCCAGGATTAGCCAATAGAACCACCTTGTTCACAGTGTGTGATGAGCACTGGGGAGGTGAGTCTGTCATTGACCATACGAGCTGAGTTTGTACTGCTATAAAGTAATCAAAATATCAGGAGGTGTTAAATAAAGTAATCAAAATATCAGGAGAAGTTAATATGAAGTCAAGTCGTATAAACGTAACACAAAATGTTCTTGATTATATAAGCTTTCCTGGAACTATCATTTTTCAAATTTTGTGAAATTTCTGTGAATTTCTTTTGTGTTGTTGAGGCTTAAAGTACATTTTAGATGAAGTTTAAATGAATGAGGCTGACTAGTGTCTTGACCATGTTAATGCTTCCCAGAGGATAGAAATGTTCCCACCCTTCAATGCTTATGCTTTATATAATTCCGTGGCTGATGTACATTGAAGGTTTACAAATACTCCAGTATTTAGCCTTATGAAGTAACTATGCAAGAACAGATTTTCTGCTTACCTGATATTTTGCTAATTGCTGGCATTTGACTAGTGTTTATAGGTATCTCCTGGGAGTTCAATGCAAATTACATGTCATTGCAGAATTTATAGAGATGTCATCAGTACAAGGTAGTGAGTTAATCTAAAATTTGAAATTTGTCATGGACAAAATAATTTAAATAACTTTGTGAAAGTAATCAGTTACAAATTAATCTATACAAGAAGAATAACCCCGCTTTCCAGATTAACTTTGAATCTAAGATGTTCTGTGTCTAACTGAAGCTGCAGGAAGCTGTAAGGATTGCCAGGGAGTAACTACTCCTATTGTGTCTCTGTTCACAGCAGGTGGTGTGAGCCACCCACCCGAATGGTTAGGGCTCTACTCTGGTGGGCCTTGGCACACCTCCAATGCTAACAGAGAGCATGAGCTACATGCTGTGACTCTGACACTGGATATAATGGCCATCAGTAATACCATTATTCACACACAGGAAAATAAAGCCAAGTTTGCCAAAACACATAACTAAAAGGTGCCTCTTTAATAGCCTTGAGTCCGGCTGAAACACAATCAGATATTCTCCCAGAGCTGTCTCTGTAGAAGATTCCAGTCCTGTGAACAATTATGATAAAATACAACTGGCTCACCTGTGCTTAATTATCATGATAAATTAGCTTAAACAGCCTGAACTGCTGAGGGCTCTTCCATGTGCTGTTCTGGAAGTTCCTTTCCTGCTAACGACTTTCACAGAGCCACCAGAGGATTAATGAGAAGACACTGGGTATCACATTCCCTGTTCTTTATCTTCTTCATCCCAGTTAGTCCTCTGAGACAAGGCAAAGGGACAGAGGTGGCCACCAGCTCACTGGTACTAAGTGCTGACAAAGGTGTGCTCTAAGTTCACAGCTGAGAGGAAGCCTGTGTTGTATTGTACTTAATGTTTCATTGGAGAGGACAAATCTGTTCTTTTAGTATTCTTCCTTCATCTGTGAAAAATTTTGTATCCCCTTCTGCTGCAGTATACTGCAGTAGTTATGTGACTATTTTCTTTCACAGCATTCATTCCAAGTACAATTTTTGTCCACTCATTTTGGTGCAGAAGCAATTATTCATGCCTTCATCACTTCAGGGTTAACTCTGCAGCAAAGATCCTTTTAATCTCAGCCTAGGAAATGAAATGGTTAATTAATTAGGAAGTCAAGAGAGCATTTCATCAGGGAATGTAATCTCAGAACTTCCTTCTCCAACTTCTGTTGGCCACTTTTTGATTCCCAATGGGAAAGTGTTGTTTTTGAACTACAGAGTCTGTAGGAGGTTTAGAATGATTTTAAAGAGTGCCTCTTGCTCAGTTGTGCTGAAGTAGTTGCAGCCTGAGGTGAAGCACTCACTATACAAAAAAAAAAAAAAAAAAAAACAAGAAACAAACAACCCAAACTCCCATGGGCTTGCAAGACTCTACTCCTGTGGAATGTATTTGTCTAAAATTAAGTCTACTGGTCTTCAGGTTATGATGTGAGCCTTCACTTGGATGTCTGGAGAGATAGAAGGGATTATAATAAAGGCAAGTACTTGTGTATAGAATGAATTTTTTTGTGTCTGACTTCAGAAAGGGAATACAAACACTCAAATTTTTTGAAATTATTATTTATATTGAGCATGAAAATAACATTTTATATTAAAAAGTTTTCTGAAATGGGAAGCTTTTTACTCCACTGAAAGATAACAATCCTATTTTCATCTTGCTGCCTTTTTAATGAGTAATTCTTTTAATGGCAATGCACCATCATTGCTGGTTATTCTGCTGGTGCATTTTGGATATCCTTAAAAAAATCTTCATGTTCTCATAATAGCTTATCATAGTAACTTGAAAGAAGAATCTTTATATGCATTAAATTAGGAGCAGATTTATCAAAATTGTGGAATTGCCTAGTAAAAGTAGAGTTAACTGTATTTTATCAATGAGGATTTTATACATATATATACATATATATACACATCCCTTTCAGACTATAGAGAATAGAGTATAATTTTAAAATAATTTCCATTCTCTTGAAAGTGTCTAAGGACTCTGTGTTAGTTCAAAGCCTAGAATATGCAGTCTTTCTACTGAAAAATAGGGTTTGAAATTGAAAAAAAATTTGAAAAAACACAAAGGCCCCCCAAAAGAAGAACAAAAGAAAAGGGTAGGGCAGTGGTTTGAAAAGAGTGGTGAGCCTTAAAGCTGGAAGAAGAAATAAAAAGCTAATGTTTTAAAGAAAATAGCTAAATTTTTGTTGGATTTTGTTTTGTCTTTTTTGATTATGCAAATATAGAGGGTCCAAGAAAGAGCTATCTAGGAGGATGTTGAAGGAGAAAGAAATGAATGCTGCTACAAATAACCTATATTTACAAAGACAAAGTGGAGATGTAGATGTTGCATACACTCACGAGACCCTGAGAAAGTCCTATAAGAAATTCAATTTCAAGAAAGAGATTGTATTTTGGGAGTTTATTGCTTTGTTTAGAACTGCATACAATTAATGCTGTCTAAAATTACATTACATCTGATAAAATCTTTGCAGAATACCATGTACACCACATGTTCTGAGGATGTTAAAGACTGGGACTGCAAAAAGAGGATGCTTAATAACACTTTCCAAAGTGTTTTGGAAGTCTGTTGTAATTCTGGGACCCCAGGGCCATTGAAGTATGAGGTGCTATGGAAGAGTAACTGGAAGCCATGTCCAGGAAGATGTCAGAGATGCCAAAGTAGGAGACAACACTGTACCCTACACAGACTTAGGACCAGCTGCTGGAGGCCATAAAAGTCTGATGAGTGTCTGGAGGGAAGGTCTGATCAGTACTGTGACACTTGGGCTCCTCAATGGTGAACAAATAGTCGCCACCCTGACTAATAAGATTTGAGCTGTTGGAAAGCTGCCAGTGACTGCAAATGGAGCAATAGTTCAGCCTAAAACAGGGCTCAATTTCTTTATAATTGCTTCTGGCATTCCTGAATATAAAATTCATTGCCAATTCTAGGCTGAGGGTTTTTCATCTTGAGTACTGTCTAATAACAATATTTTATTTGGGAATGCAGAAGGATCCAACATGTGGCCTATGCAGGCTTACTTAAGGAGCCAGAGTTGGCCACAGCTCTGTAATAGTCTGTAATTGCTGTGCTGAATTTGATGATAAAGTGCCAAAATAAAAGAAATGTATATTAAAATGAGTTCACCATGTGTCCAAGTCAGCTAAGTACATTGTCTTAGAGCTGTTCAAGAAGAGGGTGTTAGCCAAAGTGCATTAGCCAAGCCCTTTGCAAATGATAAAAAGAATATGGGGATAATTCTTTCCCAAAACTGCATGGCTGAATGGAAACAAAGGGAAGACTTTGTGTTCCTTTTCCTCTTAGACTATTCCTACAATAGTACAAAACCTCATTGTCTTAATTCTGGAAAATAGCTGGAAATTGCAGTACTACAAGAAGCTTTATATATCCTCTTTATCAAAGTGTTCAGAATTTAATGAAAAACTCATGGAATATTTTAATGCAGAAGGAAGTCAGAATATTTCTAATGCTAAAATTATGCTGGGTGTTATTGTAAGTTGATACTCAAGCACAATATATTAGGTTTCAAGATGTAATTTTCATATTAGCTAACCCTAAGTATTCTGACATAGTAACTTAGTTTGGAAGCACTGCATTTTGTGATTGATTTTTTTGTGCTGTGGGCACCCACTTCCTAACATCCCTAATTATTAAGTTTTATTTTTAAAATATACTCTTTTAGTTGCATTGCTTCTCTCTGTTGGTAACTCCAGAACCTCACAGGTATGTTCCTGAGAGTAGGGAACCTGGCAACTCTACTGATGCTCAACAAACTTGATAGTCCTGTTTTCCCTACTCTTGAGGAAGCTGTCAGGAGTACCAATTTTGTTAAACACTATGGCTAAACGGACTATTTCATTTGCTAGACATATCAAAATATTTTGTGTTTTTATTTCAATTTGATTACATATGTATATGTATACATGCATGTATATATGTATTTACACAAATATAGTAAAGTGTTGGCAAAAATCCAGAAGCCGTAGGTTCAATCTACCAATTTCAGGCTGGGACTGGAAGACCATGTGGAGAGGGAAGCTTTAGAAAATTTTAAAATATGTTTAATAACCCCTGCAGTAGACAGATGAAAGCTTGTTTTAACATACTGATCCTTTATCCAGTGGGGTAATTACAGAGTATGAGTGAAGCTGAGTAGGAATGCTGATCTGAACCCAGTCCAACCCCTATGACCACCTGTTTGCTTTATGTTTTATTCTCTCTTTTCAATAGAATAGCAGCCAGAAACATGAGAGTCATTGTTTTATTCTTAAAGAGGTGGTTACTCCAGCTAAGAACAATCTCCCCCTGTCCAGAAGTCCATTATGTGACCATAGAAGGCAAGGACACTTCTCCTCTTCTGCTTGGCAGTAAGATTTTCAGCTGTCCCAGTCAGGCAGGACCAGACTGATTGAGGTTTGCATTCAAGGAGCCTGCAACTCACTTGATAAATGAATAGTATCCTTAGCCAGCCCTCCTCCTTCTTACTGCTGTGATTGTCAAATAGCTTTAAAGCTTTTCTTTGGCTTGAGAAGCTAAACAGAGTCATGTTTCTTAGGGAAAAGTTCTGCAAAGGGCTTTGCCCTGGGTGGAGGAGGGACAAGTTTCCTTTGATGTTTAGCAGCTGGCACTTTCCAGGTGGCTAAACTTCAAAGGCAAGTGTTAGGATCTTCCTCCAACCTGGTCCTCAGTTCTTTGTAGATAGCTAGGCTCATTTAACATCTTACTTTACTTGGAATGCTAAATTGAAAGTCATAAACTCCAGATGGCCTTTTAAATATGTACCGTCCTTCTACCTGAAAGGGGCCCGGCTGCCGGCAGAGCATTGATGAGGCAGGTGGCACCTCCTCCTGAGCAGAAAGAATGTACTTTCAGTTCTGACCTCCTGTGATCCCAGTAAGTCACGTTACTCCAGTTTCTCCTTAATCTCTCCACCTGTGAAGCATGCATGTCAGTACTTCCCTGGCTAGCAGGACTGCTGTGAGGCTGCATTTTCTGGAATGCAAAAGCAAGTTTGAGATCATCAATCAACATATAATTTCAGGTTAATGCCAATTATAAAAAACCTGCCCCAAATGGCCTGGCTCCCCCAGGGACATTGACAAGAGTTAGCAGCTGCAGCTGCTAGTTAGGAGTTGGTAAGCTGGTTTGCTACAGGATCCTAGAGCAAGTAAGAAGTCAAATACTACTCATCTGAATTTTCTGAACCCTAATCCATCAAAACGATCAAATGTCAGTGGACATTGGCTGGATTTTGCTGTAGCAGGTTTCTATCTCCTTGATACTGAAGGTTTTCTGACTGGTGAGCCAGCAGGCACTTACAGGTCCAATGACAAGTGTGAGATTACTTGAGTCTGCATTTGAGAGTGAGCCTGGAATTTACATGATGGTGTTCTCCTCCCTGCTATGAGAGTCATGGGACAAGTCTTTGTATATCTTGTCTGAGCAAGCTCTGAGATTCTCCTGGCATGCCCTTCTTTGATAGGGTCCACAGTCTCAGTCACTTTAACAGGCAGAAAAGAATTTTGATGCACCAAAGTTTTGATCTCATGAAACTCCTCTTCTCTTCTCTTCTCTTCTCTTCTCTTCTCTTCTCTTCTCTTCTCTTCTCTTCTCTTCTCTTCTCTTCTCTTCTCTTCTCTTCTCTTCTCTTCTCT
>WBNO01030455.1:28671-40895 GCA_013400575.1 Peucedramus taeniatus
GTTCTTCACAATGTTTCTTCTCCCTATTCATTTTGCGCAAGGTTAGGATGATACTTTGTTTTTCAGTGACAAAAAGAGGAATTCTACTACAGGCTTAGTGCTATCAGTGGTGCCAAATTACAGCTGTCTCTCTGCCTGGCACAGATGATAGCACTATGTATAAGAGGCTGCACTAAGTGAAATTCAAACCACTGCACATCTATTATCAGCTGTGACTTGGCTGCAGGCATCAGGCACTTTTCTAAGTGCAGCAGGTGTGCTGTAATCAGTCATATAGCACAAATGAATGAAGTGCTCTAAACGTATTCTTTGGTAACAGTTTCAATAAAAAATCATGCTGTTTACCAGAAATTCAGTTAAATGTGGTGATCTTATTGCAAGGTACAAGGAGCCTTTCAGGTGTACCTGATAGAAAAAACACAACAAACAGTAGCTGCTTCCTATGCCCAACATTTTTTCTAAAGGTTTGTTTTTAAAATGTAATGTATTATGCATGCAAATTTTCAGATGAAAAATAGAAGATTGAATTACAAATTATTGTTACTGTACTTTGTGTAATAGCTCTTAAAATTTATGATTGTATAAATCAAGCAGATCGTTGAATTAACGATTAGAAAGACAAGTAAAATCATGCAAAAATACCAGAAATTTTGAGTAATTTATTTTAATTATTAGCAAGGAAGTAGTGATTTAGAAGCCTATGTTCTTGTGTGGATTTTAAGTAGATTAAAAACAGCTTCTGAACAAATAGAGCTGAATAGACTTATGATGAAAGTGTTGATACACAATTTGTAACACCAAGTTTCAAGTATCCTTCAGCTTTTGGATGTCCAAATGCATTGACACTAAAGCCCATTTGTATTAATAATTCTATCCATTTAATAACTCTATCCATTTTCTTTTTGTTAGTTGAAATATACCCTTCCAATCTTTGCAAGTTGATACTACATTTGAGAGATTTTCTTTGGTTATAAACCCCTTGATAACTACCTGAGGGGCTAGAGAAAAGGTGCATAAGAAAGTAAAACTTTGAATTTTAGTACTTATTTATTCACAGCTAATAGGCTTTTCGTAAAATGTTGGAATTACTCAAATGCTTCAAAATTATCTCTCTGACTGATTAATTACTGACAAGCAAATATATGCATTATGTTCCCATGTGTGCACTTGTGTATACTTGTACACACATAATCATAGAATCATGTAAATATTTATCTTGCAAAAGGCCCTTAAGGTCATTGAATTCAACCATAATCACCATAATACTGCTAAGTCCACCACTAAACCATGTCCCTAAGTGCCACATCTACTCAACTTTTAAAAATCTTCAGGAGTGGTGACTCAACCACTTGCCTAGGCAGCCTGTTCCAAGGCTTGACTGCCCTTTCTGTGAAGAAATTTTTCCTTATATCCAATCTAAACCTGGCTTAACTTGAGACCATTTCCTCTCATTCTATTACTTCTCTGCTACACCCCACAGCCAAGTAGGGTAAATCCCTTGCAATACTACAGACATGCAATTGTCAAGCTGGTAATTTCAGCTATGTGAGTGGGAATCCACAGTAGAAGTGCAAGGGGCTGAGTTGTTTTAAATCCATGGATACATTAGTAGAAACTAAATGTTATAAATTATCCCCAATTTTGCTTCATAAATTTCCTGCTCATTACATGACATCGTTGCCAAAATGTTCCAATAGTTGTAAATCATGTTTGGGGGTGTACATAAAAGCTGAACTAAGGGCTTGTTTGGAGATATTCACGCACACACTCCCTCAGCCAATAAATAAATAAATAGAGCAAAACCAAAAACAAAACCAAAACCAAAACCAAAAAAAAAAAAAAAAAAAAAAAAAAAAAAAAACCACCCAACCCCACAAAACCCCACCAAAACCACAATATAGTAGGTTTTCTAGAGCAATTCCGAATGGACATGCTTTTTAGCTTACTTTTATCTTTCTTAAATAAATACAAAAAAAAATCATCATTTTCTGGTCAGCTTGTCTGGATGAATCCTATAAAAAAAAAGTTACACTAGACAATGTGAACTCTTCAGATACTTATTTCACATGAGATTAGTCACCCTACATACAATTATATTACACATAAATAAAACTGTATTTCTAGCCAAAAGGTTTCACACTGTATGACATTGAAAATATTATAAATGTAAATGTAATAGGGTTCTCTGAGAAAGTCCTTGACATCTGCAGTCTTTCACATTTCACTGCAGGCAGGAAATAATTTAGAAGAGTTGAAGCAAAATTGTTTTACTTGGCTTGTCTTATGTGAGGGCATAAAAAGCAAGAAACCAATTTTTTTTTTTTTATTAGCATGGTCCTACATGCAACTCATTGCAACATGTCTTTGACTAATCTAATTCTTCCTGTGTCTTGGCACTTATCCATGATTTCCCTCAGTTTAGAAGAACTTTGCAGATATCCTCAATTCAGATGTGATTATTTCTTTAACTACTTCACTGTCACCTAGGTTGCATGTATGGAAGTTTTATGGCACTTAAAGCTATGCAGGCTCTAACTTCTTGTTTTCCAGTACTGAAAAACTGTTTAGTATCTTATATTACAGTATATTAATGGCAAAAAACTACTCTGCTATACAACAAAACATTTAAAGTAGAACTTTATAGCAACATAATTGCAGCAATAGGGTTGGTCATTTTGATAGTCTGAAGACACAAGCAAGGCAAGGTATGTGGGAAGTAAAGAAAATTTGAGGACATCAGTTGATATCTGTGTATAAAACACAATCTTTTCTACAGTCCCTCTAGTGTGTCTGAAATTCAGTTTGTTTCCTGCAGCTGCATCAATTAATTTAATTAAAAAATCCTTTTTATCCCTGTGAACTTACATTGTGTATGTCAAGGTGTCTGTTTTTCTTGTTATATCTGCAGACAAAATCAGTTTTTAACAATGTTTTTCAAAATGCCCTTTATTTTGTCTGCCTTAGATCCCAGGAACTTCTTCTGTTGTTCAGAAGAAATGGAAGCCTCAGCAGCCTTCAGCACAGCCCCGAGGGCTGGGACAATCAACAAAGTCAAAGATTAGTGCTGTGGCAGCTGAAATAAAACAGATTCGTGCAAGAAGGAAAACAGCACGTATGCTAATGGTCGTCCTTCTGGTTTTTGCACTTTGCTACCTACCAATTAGCATCCTCAATGTCTTGAAAAGGTAAAGTTTATCTCAAAATATAAACACTTTCTGTCTAAAAACAATCCTCTGTTACAAGATTCCTTTTATTCTGACAGATGCTTTTGAAGGATAAGCTTACTTATTGCTTGATAAAGAAGTGGAAAAGAAGCATATCATTGCAGGAAAATATTATATATAACATACATATATATATAATATCCATAGTACTTAAACCAGAGGCCAGATTGTGGAGCTCTTATAAACAAGATTTTCCTCATGAAAATTATCTAACCTATCTCCTCATTAAATCTCATCATTTACATGGGATTACAGCTTGTTTGCTGTAAATGCCCCCACGGAAGTGCAGTCACCTAAAGCAGCAGCTGAAGGTTAGCAGCAGAGTGCAGAGTCGTGGCTTTGCTCCGAGGACTGGGAAATGCTGAGTTCAAACCTAAGCTACTCATGTACAGTTTTGAGACCTTAGGCTAACACTTTAGGTCCTACGAAGCTGTATTTTAATTTTTTATCTTTTTCTCTCTGTGCATTTCTTATGTAATTGTACACTCCTGGTTTTTGTACAGTGTCTGACAGACTGAGGCTTTGCTAAAGTTACACCTCATGGGCCCCCTGGAATACCAATAAATAATGGCACATAGCAGAAGATTTGAATATCCTAAAAATAATGAGCATGTTATTGGTGCTTTTTTAATTGGAGTGTCATTGGAACATTTTCGTTTTTAAGCGATAGTTTCAAGGCTGGCCCTTCCCTGAGGCCTAAATTAAATACTTTTCATTCTCAAGTCCCTTTGTAAAAAATGTAGAGAGAAAACTATTTCCAGAAGATGGTTCAGGCCACCTACAACCTGAAACAGAGAAAATACACAGGCTGCCTCAACAAAAATAGCAGAGTAGGCCCAGAGTTGGATTTTCATTTAAATGGCAGAAGTAATGTGCAAAGAGTCTGGGAAATGCAGATTTCCCTGGAGGACAGAAGCTGCTGTGGTAGCCTCAGGTTTGGGGCCAGTTCAATTCCAGAGGTATCCGGAGAATGGCCTAGAGAGTGTTTTGGAGAGTGGGCCTAGATCCAGGAAGCTCAGTGACATGAGTACATCAAAAGCAACTTCTCCAGTCTTTTCTTGGCTTATCTGACACCAGATGGCTTTAGTTACTTGGCAGAAAAGTTGAGCATCTTTACCATCGTAAAGTCTCAGTTGTGCCAAACCACCAAGACAGGAGGCTGAGGGTGGGGGAGAGGATTTCTTTCTCTGAAGTAAGAGAACACTGCTGAATCAGCCTTTTTGTGGTACTGCAAATAGGTCATCAGAGATAAAAGGCTAGAAGTTGTAAAATCTTTTAAAATGAATTCTAATTTTGCCATCTTTCAGGTTTGCTTTTCTTTTTCTGTAGGGTTTTGGGGATGTTTAATCATGCTGATGACAGAGAAACTGTATACGCCTGGTTCACATTCTCACACTGGCTTGTATATGCAAACAGTGCAGCCAATCCTATTATTTATAACTTCCTCAGTGGTAAGTTACAGTTACCTAGAATTCAAGTTTAACGTATAATTTGAATTTAATGAGCAATCGCAAAAATGAATGACTGTGTAACTTCAGCTCAGCTCCTCCAGTGGGAGCTAGATCCTCTTCCTGGAAGAAGTTGCCTGAAGTATCCCATTACCTTTAGGCTGTCTACCAATAAATAACCTAAGTGTGCCAGGGCCCAAGTCCAAGTGCTAGAGTGTGACATTTATGTGGTGGAGAAGTTCCTGGCATGACTTTGATCTGAAACAATTGCTATTCCTCTAAACACTCCCTGGATGCTCTCTGGCAGGCAGCAGAGTCCAGGGGCTGTCCCCAGCTGGCATGTTATATTCAAATATTGGGATTTGGAAGCTGTGAGTCTTTAATAGTACTTGCATGGCCAGACTGTGCCAAGTAGGGTCAACTTCAAAGAACCAGCCAGGATGCTGTTACTTACTAGTATAGATTTGTCTTAGTTTGTATATGTGTCATTTGGCTTGGAGAGCAGATTCAGGACCTGACCTGGTAGTACAGCTAAATACAGGGAGGCAAAACTCTATTGAACCTCACTACATATTGGCCCACTGTAGTTTTTTTGTGGTGTGTAGTGTAAGAATGATCTGAACAATTTCTTCTGAGCCCCAAAAGCATGGGACTGTCAAACACTGTGAATCTTCTTTTAAAATCTGTTAATGATAAAACACAAATTAGCCATGCTCTCTCATTTCACATATCGAGTAAGGATTCAATCATTCAAGCCTATATTTGCTAATTTTTTTTTTTTGCTAGATATGTAAATAATCAGCAGACTATCTGTGAGGTGGTTTCATTAATTATTCTAGTTTGTCCATTCTGTCTAGCCAAGAATAATTCAGTCTTCACATCACATCTCACATGTCTTCTTAGAAAGGTTGTCTTTTTTCTGTCTTTCTCCAAGATGATTAAACTGATTTTCTGCTTCTGCATTAGAAGAGCATCTGGGTGGTTCGCATTAATTTTGCTTTAGATAACTCCTTTATATCCGAATCTATAAAGTTTGATGAAATGCGGTTTATAGTACAATTTTTTCATGAGTCATTTTTGTGGTTGACAGGGAAATTTAGAGAAGAATTTAAAGCAGCATTTTCCTGTTGCATCTTTGGCATTCGCAGCCACCATGACGAACGGTTCAACAGAGGTCGTGCCAGTACAGAGAGTCGGAAATCCTTGACCACCCAGATCAGCAATTTTGATAACGTTTCAAAACTTTCAGAACACGTTTTATTGACCAACATAAACACAATTCCATCAAATGGTACTGCATCTATTACCCACTGTTAGTATACTGGTCCCTATGCCTTTTGATCCCATAGAAGTAAATTCTAATTGTGCATCTATCAATACTGGGATCTGAGCACAAAGAGAGAAGGGTGTTTAAGATTAAGAACTGACTGTAAGAAAAGAAAATTAAAATAAGTATTTTATAGAATATGCCATAACTTTGATTATATAATGAGGAAAGAAAATTTCATCACTTTTATTTCAAAAGTCGTGTTGCAGATAGAGAGGGAGTAAAGCAGTCATATTTTATACAAATATTTTCTTTGGATATCTACTCCTTTCAGACTCCTAACTAAATAAATAACAAGTACCTGAAAGTATGAAAATTACTTTCCCTATTATTGGACTGTGTTTATGAACAGCTGTATTCTACTCTCATCTAATTAGCTGAAGTTGTGGTATATTTTATAACAAATGTTTTAATCAAAATTGGGCGTAGAGATTGAACTACCGTAACGTCCTTTACTATTTCAAATTATCTGCTTAGCATGCATTCTGGTGTGAGTTAGCTGATCAAATAAGAAATTTATATTAATTTATTTTCCAAAATTTTCTGTTCTTTTTCATGTTAGGTAGGCTATTGTACATGTTCAGGAGCAGCTGGGAAGTCACTTTTCATTTAATGTAGAAGTAATGGGATTTTTTGCCTGAATTCAGTAGTACTGCCATTCCTTTACGTATAGCACAAGCAAAGTTACAAATATAAGACCCATATGACAATGAGGCTGTAATGTTTTACCCTTTATTTCTCATTTATCATAATTTTTTTCTCACTGTCCTCTGCTCATGGCAGGGGAATTAGACTAGATGGTCTTTAAATGTCTCTTCGAACCCAAAAGATCAATGATTCCATGACTGACTTATAAACAGGAAGCTGTGGTGCTCTGCTGGTCAGAGAGGCATCTGGATAAGGAACCACAGGGCAATTTACTAAATAGTGCATATTAATAAGTAGTAGAACACATGAAAATGTTGAAAAGTAAAAAAGAATAGAGATTTATGCATCAGAAATGCCCTTAGTCTTCAGTCAAGAAACTTTCACTTAAAAGTTTCAGATGCAATTTGAAACATTTTCTGGAAGGCCATTCTATCAATAGGTTATCACCTGCATAGTGTTCAGGGAGAGATAATCAGAGAGTGATTTAGCCAACCACCTGATACAAGCAGTGAAATGATCTTAAAATCCTTATTTTATCTACAGATATTCCAGCTATGCTCAGCCCATTGAAGTCAGCAGAACTGCATCTCCACATACCCGGGATGAACATGACTTCAAATATAGATGAAGCCATGAGGGTTTCTGCAGAAGACACTGTCAAACCAGAGAATGCAGAGTGGGACAAATTTGTCCCTAGCATAACTAAACTTACTTCGATGGAGTTGCAGCAAGGATGACTTTGGCTCAATACACTACAACTGCCAGAGGGTGTCACATGCTTTTAGCTGTGGTACAGACTACAAACGGACAAAGGGGTTCCTTCAAAATAACTGCCTATCCTCTTTTTTCTCAGTCTTACAGAAACCTACTTACCTCAGTATGAGCTAAAGAACGTCTTTACAATTCTTTTTAAAGATTGGATTGTATCATACTTTGTAAATATTGTAGATATTTATTTTTATATATATTTTAGATGCTGTGAAATGTTCTAAAATGTATCATATAAAGAAATCTAAGTATTTGAAAGAAGGCTTAAACATAATTTATTTATATCCTCTTTCTATAAATGATTGACTCATGTACAATGAATGCTTACTTATGCACTAGTGATATTCTGGCATTACTTTGCACTTCTTTTTCTGCAAATCCACTTGTAGTAAGATCTATGTTTATTATGGAACTTTCACTGCAGATTGATTTGGGGAGGGCCCACATTACTTTTCTAAGTACAGACCAGCTTCTAAGATGTGAATCCAAAGTGCTGAAAGTCACACATTTTCATAAGATTACACTTAAACAGCCTTTTTTTTTCAGATTTGAGTGCCTAAAAAGTAACCATTTAAATAAAACTTAGGTGATGCTCAAAGGTGCTATAGGCTCAAATTTCCTGCTCAGGCCAATAGGAATAACAACTGTCAGCACCTCTGAAGGACTGGACATTTTAACTTTGATAGCTCATTTTAGTCCGTAATGTGAAAGTGTTCCTCCAGAAGATCTCTGAAAATCTTTAACGTAGGAAACATTAATTGTCTTTCATTTTCATGACTTGTCTCTCAACTGCCATTTAATACTAAAGATGCAATCAATTTGCAAATCTATATATATATTTATGAGATAATCTCTCTAGCCTGGAGCTTCCTACTATGTATTGTATTTTTCTCCTTAAAGGATGGAGATGGTGCATCAGTGGAGACTTAAGTCTTCTAGAAGAATGTGGTCTATTGGTTAGGAAAAGGCTAGTTATCAGAACCTCAGATACAATTTCCCTGTGGTACTATTCTTGCATTTCAGTCCAGATTTTTGAAAAGAATAAGTAAGATGAAAGGGAGGACTTTTTTCATTAAAAAGGATTTGGCATAGAAAGAAGACAGTCTCATGTTTTCAAATGTTTCTATAAAGCCAATTATTAATCGACCAGGTGTTATTTGATTACCTTTTGTAAATATTTTTTCTAGGTTTCTCTTTGACCTAATGTCATGCAATGTATTATCTCTCATGGCAACTATAGTTTTATGAAGTGCTCAATCACTTTATGCTTTAACCTTCCCCAACAGCTGTTTTACATGACATTGTTGCAATTCCTCCTAGTTTACATTGGTGTTAAGTGAGAGAAAGGGATTTGCATTCATTTGTATATTAAAGTTTTCTATTTAAAGAGAAAAAGGAGAATACTCTTTTTTAATTAAAAAAGAATAAAGAAAAAGATCTAACTGGACAGAATGTTTAAATATCAAATAAAATAATAGGAATTTCACTATTCCTATGTGAAAGCTTCATTTTTAAGTATAGCAATTATAGCGATTATATCAATGTTATTTTAAGAAATTATTTTGCTTTGTCTCTTCTAAGAAAATAAAACCCCAATAACTGTGGAAAGCACAGCAGGATTTTAATTCATAGCTATTGCAATTCCTTTACCATGAGAAGGCTGTTTTTTCTCTTCGACCATGGAAAATGCAGAACTGTTAAAGAATGTTGAACAAGATACGTATTAGTTTTATATAATTTGAAATGATCGAACAAACAGCTGCTGAATTTAACATTACAAATATGGGAAAACAGAATTTAAACAGTCCTCTAAGTTCTTCTTTTGTTTAGCTATAAGCAAATAAATAGTCAAAAGTTAAAAACTGGTATAGCAACCCAGCTGCAAAATAATTATCAGTAATTATTTATTTGAGACATAAAATATCTCAGCCCATGGTTGAAAAATGAAATGTCTATTATGCCCAAATTTAGGAAAGCTATATTTTTATTTCAGAAAATGTATTTTTAGCTTTTCCTTGAAGAAAGAGAAAGAATATACAAAGCAATTGTTATTTAAGAAAACTTGGACAGCATAAGAGGGGAGTATGTACACTTTTCAAACATAGAAGGTCATGGGTCACTGTGGAAGGCCAGCAAAATTGTTATGCCTTGTTAGGTGTGCTGCCCAAATCCCTGTGAGATGAACAGAGAGGAAAAGGGTACAGCACTCCTAACCTGGGCCAGCAAAGAAAGAACTAAAACGGCAATGTTGGTGATGCTCATGGAAAAATCCTAATTAGCATCTTTCTAAAGAGGGGGTGAATGCCACCTGCTGACACAATTTGTATTCTTTTTTGCTGCTACCTTAATGCCAGGGGGATAAATTGTGTTAGCTGAGTTAGTTCTGAGGCAAGAACATCACTAAAGGTCAATGGCATTTTTTGGAGGTGTTCTGTGCCATGTTGAAAGGGAGGTTCTGGCTTTAATTTTGTCTTTGTAAGAGAAAGCACATCTTTGGTTCTCTTTTTTATCTTTTATTATTTTCACATAGATCTCCAGAATTAAAATGTTCTAACATTTCTAGGAATTTCTTTTAACCACAACTTTAACTTAGCAGTACTTTTTGTGTGGAGAAGATAAATAAAATATGAGACATTCATTAGCAAATGATTCTGGGTTTTTTCTGGACAATTTCTATTGAGTAAACAGCATATCTTTCAGACACATGTTATACAATCAGATGTTATATCAGATTTGAAATTCTAAGGATAGCTAGAGAGCATTAACTAATTTTTGCCATAGAGTGTGGTTATCAAGTTAAATATTGGTGAAATATGGTTATCAAGATAAACATCTGGTTATTTTTATGAAAACATTTTTCATTCAAAAATAAATATTTTTGATGAATGTATTCCTATGCTTTTATTTCTTTGGTTTTACAAAATTCAAGAAATACCTTTTTTAAATTAGAATAATCGCTGGGAGAAATAAATCCAATAGTGAGCAATAGCCAGCAATGGATATAGAAATAGCTGTGAGAAGAGAGGGTATAATGAATGAACATTTCTTGTCCAGCATATAAAGACTGAACGTTATCTAAAAGCTGAGCCTTAATTGGGTTTTGTTACCTCTACCTGCTTTGTTATTCTAATATTTCCACTACTGAAATAGAGAGAAATGGAGAAACAGAGTTCTCATGCCATTGTTTCTGCTTGTCCACAGTAGCATTAAGCACAGGGTTTAAATCACTGCATATTTGTTCCTGCATATATAAGTTCTTGTGCCACCATCATTCTGGTGCTTTGTCTCTCAACATATTTCACAGTCTTGAAGGTCTGATATCCTGACCTGTTTCTCTTTTACTGTTGTCACTGTAGTGATAAGCTTGTGCCTTGCAGTCACAATGAATGCAAGATAATATCTCTCTGTCTCCACCTCCAAAAATGCAATGTTTTTCCTTTTCTTCTGGACTACATAGAGAGAACCATCCATTCTCTGATATTAGCAAAACTGATAATGTGTTATTGACCTGGAATATTTTATAGGATGGAGAATACACCAAACATTAGTTTAACTCAGCCTTTCCTCTGTGATGTATCATAACCTACTGCTGCATGTTTCAATGGTTCAAAGCAAAGGCAAATTTAGCTTTCCAACCTAGAATTTATCTCACAGCTAAAATGATATTAAACTCTCAGGCTGTTCTTTCTACTTGACAATTAGGTTTTTCTGTGGCTGTTGGATATATTGGGTGAAGTAATGTATTATTTATTGAACAATTAAAAAGCCCACAAACAAATATTTAGTAATTTTGTCATTAAGAGCTTAAATAAATAATGCAGTTTAAAAAACTAGCTAAAAATCTGTGTAAAATTTAAAAAAAAGAGAAATTACATGCAAAATTGATTTTTCCTGAACTAAGAAAAATAACAGAAATCTGGACTTTGGGTCAAGTTTTGCTTTGTCAGTAGGGACAGGATTTCAACCACTATATCTGTCTCTCTGACAGCTAAGCTGGAAATTTTATGACATCTTTTTGTTTAAGCATTTATGGACCAAATATAGTTTAAAATTTGTGAAAACAAGATTCACGAGTAGGATGGAGAAATCAGTAGGGATCTGTTGCTTCCTCCTCCTTCCACTGCAAAAGCAAAGCACACACACTGAAGCCAGCAGGTGTAGGATTGCATCCTTTATGGTTGACTGCTTCACTGTTAAGTACCAAGTCAGCTTCTGACTTGTATGGCAAACTGTTTTTTGAGGTGTTTTAGTGAAACAACTGAGGTTTCACTCATAGTCCAGTCTGGGACTAGACTATAGAATAATGATTTGGTCCCCTGATCTGCCATCTAACATATTCCACAGGTCTTCTCTCTCCTTAACCGATCAAGATTGTATTCCACATCTGAGATGAAAACAAACAAATTCACTTCTAAAATGCGTTGAAAAGTGCTTACAGAAGGTGATAGGACATAGCAACAGGCATTTTCCAAGGAGATTGTTGGCAGCAGCCAAAGACCTGCTCTGATAGTTTCTCTGGAGACCAAATGAGAACTAAGTACGGAGGGAGTGCCATATCCCGTGGAAGATGCCGAAAAACTTATGCATCTCATCTGGACGCTGTCCGGCTCAGCGCTTGTGGCAAGAGAAGAAATGTAAGCAGAGGGTGTGACAGTGGCAGCAGAGGCCGCTCCCGGGGCTGGGAAGCTCCGTTCCCTGTCCCTGGCCGCAGGAGGTGGGCACAGGCAGCGGCAGTGTCTCACGGGCGGGTGCCAGCGCTGCCCCCGCCCGAGCGGCGCACGGAGCGCCCGGAGCGGCGGGCGGGGCCGG